>SNQN01013474.1:0-13163 GCA_008642245.1 Bassia scoparia | reverse complement strand
AAATCATTCCAAATTACCATTATATATAGGGATCATTTGTTTAATTAATTTTGTCAACTTACTCCAATTCTCCCCCTAAGTTGGTAAAATATCTCATATGAGGGGCATTATCAAAATTYTTGACCAACTTAGTATATCAATTTGCAATATAATTCACTTGAAATGGGAGGATCATGTTCAATAAGTGTAGAGAATAATATCCATGGGGAAAGTATATTGTGTAGTTGTCTATTATTACTTTYATTATTCTTGTGCTGACTAGGGGTGAACACGGTTTGGTTTGGCGTGGTTTGAGTGCCAAACCAAACCAAATCGCAAAATACGGTTTGGTCATTTCTTAGTTAAACTGTTAAAATCACAATTCAAATATAGCTCAATCTCAATGTTAATGTCTTGTCATTCAATTCATTCATATATTTAACATGAGAGTGCGTCAGCACATCATTTCTTTCATATTAAATGAAACTTCATGTTTCCAGAATGGGTAGTTATTAAAGCTGAATGGCCTATTTCAATCATCACATCCAATCACATTTTCTTTGGATTTCGATGGTCAGTTAAATTGTCAACTTTCCAATATTGGTGATCATTTTATTAGGCATACTTCATGCATGACTATGAATATGATGCGATGTATATAAATACTAATATGTGTTTGTCTATAATTGGCAAGACAATCAACTAATAGTTGATCTTATAATAACTCATACTCTACTGGAGTAGCGATCATTGTCTTGACACATGCTTATTTTGTTGGACATCATCTTTGGTACTCTTCTGGAGTACTTTATATAATCTTAGTACACTTTAATSTACTAGAAACGATCTCTTCAAGAGATTCAGCAAAATGTGTCACTTTCTTGAATTTCTTTGTCATTGTCATATAGTTGCTCCGATCCCTTCCTCTTTTGAGGATTCTTATTATTGTAAGATATTAATTTATCACGCTTCTAGCGTGCTTTATATTATCATAGCAATTTGATAAGTCCTTCTGGGACATTTAAATTTTGATCGAACATTTTATATATCAACATATTCAATTGACAATGACGATTCACATGCATTTCAAGATGGTTCATCCAAATAGATTTGATTAAAATATGTGGCCACATTCTCAAAATCAAATACTTCGTATCATATTTAGTATAAATAATATTAAACTGACCATCAATACAACTTATTATCATGTGCAAGGATACATTGAAATATAAAATAAAACATTGTCTCCCCCTAATCCTTTGGCATATGGGGGCATAATATATTGTCCAACATTCTTTTAATACTTGCACCTTTTAAGTCAATAAAATGGTGCATCAAATAAAAGTTTCTCTTGCATTTCATTATCCCAATTAGAATATCTATACGATGGGCATAAAATTAATTATATTATCAAGTGAGTCTTCGCAAATGTTCATGTTCAATCTATACTCATAAATACAATATCTTGCTCAAAGATAATATGACGAATTTTTGCATTCTTATAGCTTTTCCATGATTTATAATATAATCACAATAACACCAAGCAAAAATGCTTATAACTCGTCAAAGTATGTAATTTTTCATTCACTTCTGAGGAATGAGTATATATCTAGTTATTCATCTTAGTAAAAGCTTGGTATCTAATATCACCGCTAAACACAATATATAAACTCCACAAATCTTTGCAATTTCACATGACCCATTGTTGTGCATATATTAGGAAAACCAATATTTGTGTAAAATGGTGGATTTATCTACTTTAAAAACTATTAGTCATGCATGTATAAGACTTTATATATATGTTGAGGGTTTCTAACCCTTCTAAAAATCACGACTTAAGTTTAAGATTTCATATTCAATTCATACATTATTCCAATTATTCATCTCATCATATAGATTACTGGTACATAACGCCTTCTAATATATTATATATAATTATTTTTTAAACACATTTCAATCAACACATTGATACTTCTGAGCTACTGATAATATATGAAACATGGACTAATAAAAGTTCAAAGAAAATTTTAATAGTCAAATGTAAGCCCTCCAAAATAATATCATGCAAACTTCAAGTTCACATATATGAGTAATTCACATTAAATTGAGAAATTTTTAAATTCGAATACTATATTGAATTTACTTATTTATACCAATTGATAGAGATTTAGCATGCAAGTTTCTAATATAGTTATTACTTGTACTAATCAAAACATATATATACATATAATGTCATTGTCATCGGATATGATAGATTATAATTTAACGATCAACTATTTTCTCATCAAATAACAACTAATGATTTTTTTTCATATTAATCTCCAAACAAATACTAACATAATTTGATGTAACCATAAACGTCACCAATGTGGGAATTAAGATTGAGCATAATATTTTAACTAAATAATATGCATATAATAAGCACATACGGGTAACTTATTGTAGTTACACATTACTTAAGTCAATTATACTGCAAGTATGATAAAAACACTATCAACATATGTAAGATTTGGAGTATATTCATTGTTATAACGTCTTGACAAAGACATAAACTCATAATGCATGCCTAAATACAAAGTAAGCATCGAAACAAGAAGTAAAAATCTCTTTGGATTTTTTGTATATATATCTAACAAATTCTGTTGGATAATTTGACTACTCGTATACATCTTATGTAACAAATTTAAAGAATATATAGAATATATTTATGTAACAATTTAGAAGGATATTTAGGATATTGTTATGATTAGGGGTGTTAACGACCCGAGCCTGCTCGAGCTCGGCTCGAGCTCGGCTCGAAGTTAGCTCGGCCGGCCTCATCTAAGCTCGGCTCGAAAGCTCGCGAACAGGCTCGAAATATTATTTATCTTTTTTATTTAACTTAAAATATAAAATTAGTAGTATATATTGATTAATTTAACAAAAAATTAGAAAATTCATAACTATTAACTATTAATATGTTCTTAGAAGTCATTATTTACTATAGTTTTCGATTCCATATAGCTTTAATGTATTTTGAACTTGACATTTAAGGCTCGAAAAAGCATCGAGGCTCGGCTCGAGTCGAGGATATTCGTCACGAGCCTAGCTCAAAATGCCCAAAGCTCGGCTCGGCTCGGCTCGTTAACACCCCTAGTTATGAACTTATCTAGCCTTCCATAATTATTGGCATTTGCCTTAATCTCGTCTGTAGCTTTTCTTGAAAACATTGATATATTTACTCATAACAAGTACAATGAAAAAATTTAACAATTCATATAAAATGATTCAAGCTACTAGGTATCATTAAAAATGATCTAATTATTAAACTTTAATTTACAAAATAAAAAAAATTAATAAATTAACAAAGCAATCCTAAACATATAAAAGGCAAGCACAGTTTATGCTCTATACAATATACGGTAGAATGTGCACATTGCATGCCTATATATTATGTATTGCATGATCAGGTTAACACTATTAAAGCAAAAGTTTCAATGCACAAAATACTATACTATTCCATATTTTGTGATTGTGATCAAAACTATGATCAGACGTTGGTAATGATGTACTATAATAATCTCATAAGCTGTACTCTTTAATACAAAATATATTAAGCGTAAAATCTAAATAAATACGAGTAAAATAAACCATTTAAATTTTATCAGACGTTTGATTAAATTACCAATCATTCAATCCAAAAGGATATAATAATTCATGATATATTATCATATTGCACACATACATCATACTAATATACCCGAAATAAAAATATTCTGCAAGTGTATTACTTGTATGTGATTATGTGAAATAATAAAGAAAAAGACAACATTAATACAATGATCATATCTAATGTGCGTATGACTATTCGTCTTCTCTGAACTGATGATAGTTATTTTCATCTCTTAATAGTTATAATCTGTCGAAAAATTGATATACATGCCGGTAAAATATATATTGATCCATTGGATTGATATTAGTTCATCAAGACTACTAAGGTATCACTTAATAATACAATCAATACTATCTAATGACGTCACATGTATGATGAGTCAAAAGCAAATCGCTCAAATATGCTATATATTAGATGTCAAGTTTAATATATAGAGAGCAAATTACTAGCAATAACCAAAATTAATCGTTAATAATTCAAAATATCAAATAGAATTTAAAATTTATTTTCCTCACGTTAAATTGCGAAAAGGTAAATATAACACTGACCTTAATCAGAGTACCATCGTAATTCCATTAGCTCAATCGACTAGCTAAGGGTTTCGTGTTGATAACGTGTTATGAAATAAAGGAGAAAGAGAGAAAATCTGGAGAGAATATTGGTGTGTATTATTAGATAATGGGGGAATATATATATATATATATATATATATATATGAGGGAGATATGATTTCTTGGAGAACAATTAACCTTAATACAATCTAGAATATTCCAAAACATTACTTAATATTACATAACATTTTCCTTTTTTTTTGGATGATATTTTTCTTATCTCTCTTAATCACATGCCTCACTTTCTCACTCTTTGACTTTCAAGCTCACAATCAATTTTTTTCTAGGAGTATATTTGTGTCATTCTCAAAGACTCAAAGTTGTCACTAAAAAGAAACGAATGAAACATTTTTTTAAGCTTTTAGCGTTATGACTAGAGTAAAACACTATTTGGTTAATTTTATTACTGTTCAGCAAGGTAGTATTTTGAGTGACGGTTAGAGTTTTGTACCGAATTTTTTTCAAACACTAGTAGGAGTAACAATTTAGCGTTTAGATTAGATTAAAACACTACTTGATAATTAGTTTTCTTCTACAATAAATACAACCGATGTTATTAACGAACACTTGTATTTAAAAATTTATTTTTCACCCATAACATCTACACGAGCCGTTATATATTAGCGTTACATCTACCCACTACTTTCAACACTAAATGCTACCTTTACCGTTATTGTTGCAGAACRCGCTTTAAAATATTTAGTTTTTCACRATTCAATTATATGTTCGAATGTTGACACCAATCGCCCCTCAAATATCGAAGAACTAATGAAGATAGTATTCCTTTAGCCAATGCCTTTTAAGAAAAGATTGCATACGGACAAAACAACTTGTCAATTAGGGATGTAAGTGATACGAGTCAAATATGATAACTGACGACTTCACCTACCTCATCCTCACTTGTAAAATATAATTGCAAATTTCAAGTAACTCTTCATTATTTCAGGCATCATTTTTTGATACAACAAAATGTTTGTTGATCATTATGTGCACTAAATTTCTCCTTTTCATATACTATACATATTAAAAGTCCTGACTCTTAGGTAATATTTGAGTGGATATAGAAATAGAGAGTAAATAAATAAAATAATGGGACACACGTGAATAAGAGATGAGATTATTATTGTTTTGGCCAACATAAAATGAAATGTGAGGTAAATTCACTAAAGTTGAAACTTCCTAAAATAAAAAAACGACGCGAGTAAAAACAATAAAGTAGTGAAAAACAGGAAATAGTGTACTGAAAAAATTTTTTATTTCATATATTTTCCCTTCCCCATATTCTAACATTTTTTAATTTTCGCACATATAATTTGCCATTACTCATGTGAGACCAAGAATGGAGGTGGAAATTGAAAAAATAGAATACCAAAATCAGACTTTAGAAACCATTAAACTTGGATTAGTATCTTGGGGTAGATATGGATCTATGAAGGCCAATAAAGATTGGACCAATAGCACAGAAAATTAGTGGTGGCTTATGATGTCAAGTAAGATCCTTGAAGCAATGTTCGTTTAATTTAGGTGGATAAAAACATGGGCTTTCTGCATATATAAGCCTCAGTTTTCCAATGTTTATATTCCTTGGGCTTTGAAGTATTTTATACTGGAATTGAAAAATGCAAATTGTTTCATAGAGGAAATAATATAACAACATACATGTATAACTTATATGGTTATAACTAAGCTTTTTGTACATATAGCTACCAGGCCCACTCATAATACAGCCTGTACCAACCTAGGGCTTTAAAGCGACCCAAAGACAAAAACTACACCCACGTGAAGCAGCAAAACACTCTGAAATATGAACATGTAATCAGACCATGCACGATATAAACAAACTAACAAGTGGCAGTCCCAATGAAAACACTAATCTAACAGATCCAACAATAGGTGGAGCATTTTGCAACTCGACCCATAAGTTACCCATTGGAAACGGATCGATTACTGTATATTTCATCAGTGAAACTCATGCACCATTCGCGAAGTGCTTAGTTTAAAGGCATATTGGCCCAGTCTTCGGTAATCCACATATGCCATTGCGTACTTTCTCTTCTAATTGCTGTTACTTTTTTTTTTCTGTGTTATAGAACCTGAGACCAACCACGAAGGGGTGTCGTCCAGGTAAGTTTCACTTTGAGTTTTGTGGGGTAATTGATGTAGTCATTACCATAAGCGTATTACCTAGAAGCTTTAACCACTAGCACCGGCACCGTTGGCCCTGCCACTCAGAAGTATCAATTATTGTACCAACAATTTGGCGCGTAGAAGGAGTCGTAGTCCAACATTTGTGTGGTGAACATGGATGCATACCAACCCTGGGATAATGCCTTGGGGCAGCCATCCTAGCAGGAAAGATGAGGTATCCTCAACCGCTAGGAGCCCGTTCTACAGGCTTCTAGTACAGCGAGGCACCATAGTACCGAACACGCATAGCCACCACCATCGCAAAAAAATCTAACCACCACAAGCAAAAATCAACATATGCTCTTCTGGGACCTGGTGGAAATCGTCATCAGACACCTCTCCCTCAAGAGAACAAAGACCATTCGACCACACAAAAGCGCAGTACCGGGTGAGCATGCAAGGAATTCTCTTAGTACGAGTTGAGTTTTGCGTCCTCTAGAATATATTGGTAGCACCGTCTGGAGTGAAATTACCACTCAGGAGCATTTCCCTATGGGCCAACTCCAACCTTACTCCAAGTGATTCCACACAGGAGACGCACAGCGCAGATGGGTGGGACTAGAACACCAGACAGTTTCAGAAGGAGGCTGAGTTACTCACTCCCCCCAATCACCATCTTCTCCTCTATGGGTTAACCCCATTCAATGGAGGAATATACCTGAATGAAAATGAAATGAGCGACCTGAGGTCAAGATATGCAAGTCCCAGCACCCTCATCACTCCAGGACCACGGCACATCCAAACCTGTCCCACCATATGATCTGCTGATTTTTACACGCAGACACCAGGCTCGAACATGCACAGTCAGTGGACAGTCAGTTCATATAAATATTGGGAAAATCGCCTCAGCTTCCATAAGACGGGAGGCCAGGCCCTTCACAAACAACCCGCACAGATACCACATCAGGTCAAGTGGCAACGCATGCAGCTGCTGGACAGGTATCCGCAATCCTCATCACCACTTCGGGATGAAATTTGGGCCCAGCTCTCAAAAAAGTTAAAAATACCAGGCCACATAAATTGATGGTAATTGGAGACCCGGATGCCCATGTTGCCCTTTAATGAGGGTCACATGCTATCTGGGAGAATTTGCAGACGCAAGCTGGGCAAGTACTTCCCTACTACACTCACAATGCCGGCCTAGTTTCGAAATATTTCACCTCGGTAGCGTCACAATTTTGGTGACTGGATGCCAGTCAAGACACTTTATAAGTGGTAGAGAGGAGGCAAAAATTCATCAATTGAGCTCCATGTAGTCAATGAACAGGGCAGTAGATGACAGTTTGCGTGATTATCTTAACCAGGTTCACAAAGGGGCCATAACGGTCTCTAAGTCAAGCCTGATGGGTAATCTGGCGCTTGCAGTCGATCGTCTGAACTTGGTCGTTCAGAGACCACCTTACTAACATCAAGGGGAAACCTTGCCCAGGCCATGCACATTTATTATGATATTATATCACCCATGGAAGAGTCAAACAAGAACTATTAGCACAGAAGTCTCCTGAGCAAGACGGATGATAATCACCCCAATGGCCAGAAGACGAGGAAGAAAAAAGAGATTTAGAAGAAGAAGAAGAAGAAGAAGACAAATCACGTCTTCCACCAATTATTTGAAAGCTTATCTACTCAACACAAACAAAGGCAGTGAAGTTTGCAGCACATTAGAATTATGTAATGAGCATTGACAATTACTTACCGCTGTAAGTCCCCCAATAAATATGTGGCACTTCCATGAATTCAAGTATTCCCAGAAGACTGCGTGCACTGAAGAACAACCTGGAAGATCTTATCAAGAAGGATTCTCAGCCAATTAAAAGTTGCTAAAGATCAGGAGGAGAAGGACCAAACTCAGAAAGAGGATGTCCACCTGCTAAAGGTACCACCCAGTGACCCTCAATGAGATCTCAGTTATCTTTGGTCCACCAGCCTCCGGGATCATCTAAAAATGAGTTAGAACTAGTGGTGTGTCTAGTACTTTATCAGTCAGGAATGTTTGATATTCCTGAATTGCTTTGGACCCCAAGATGTAGAGGCCTGGTCCTCCATCATGATCCCTTAATATGTTCCGTACAAGTATGATCCCTGGTCCATAAGTCTAATAGATGGTGAAGAGTTATGTTAAATTCTATATTATTCATGGGTTATCAAAAGATGGGTTACAGGACAGACAGGAGCCGCATCAGGCCCATCACAGGTTTTTTTTGAAGTTTCAAGTCCTCCCAAGAGGAGAGATCAAACTACCAGTCACCCTGGAAAGTGAGGAGTGGGTAGGATGTATGATCAAGCGTTTCAAGGTGGTAGAGGCCTATTCACATACAACTATAATGGGGAAGAACATTTCATGAGTGTCATTTTGAAGGATGACATCTACCTATCCATTGTTGTTTCCAGTATGTAGAAGACAGTGAACAGGTGGCTTCTTGAGGGGCTCCAGAAACAACCAGGTTTGCCATTGCCTGGTCAAGACTTCAAGGAAGAAGATCAGTCCGACTTCGAAAACAGGTTGTAGACAATGGAAGTAGAACAATCCTCAACCCTTGAGAAAAGTAATAGGTGATGGCCAACCAGCAGTTGATGCTCAGACATCAAGAATCAGCTAGTTCTCTACTAGCCCCTGATGTGAATTGGATAGAGTAGCAATTACTCAGCTAATTTGAAGGCACAAAATTCAGTTCCCTCATTGAAGGAACATATGAATGGTGCAAATTGGGTCCAGACTTGGGTGCTCTAAGAGGTCATTTGATCAACCCTGCTCGGAACTGCATGAGGTAGTGTTTTGCTTATTCAGCAGATGAAATGCCGGGATACCTAGAGATCATATCAATCATTTGGCATTGATCCAAAAGAAGCCAGTGAAACAGAAGAAGAGCACTTCTCTCCGAGAAGAATGGCATTGAGGCAGAGTAAATAAATTACTTGATGCATGATTTATTGAGCTATGTACTACCTGTGGTTAGCAAATGTGGTGATGGTGAGACAAACGCAAGTGGAGAATGTGTGTTGACTCACCGATCTCAAAAATGCTTGTCCCAAAGATTGTAATCCTCTGCCTTGGATTTGATCAGCTGGTTGAATTCACCAGTCATGCCTAGGCTCTCCTTAACGAATGCTTTCTCATGGCTACATCCAATACACATGTTATCACCAAAAAGAGAAGACAGCCTCATACCAGCTGTGGTGTCTACACTATATCATGATGCCATGTTGGGCTCAAGATGTGGCTGCACATATCAGAGAATGGATGGAACCAGGTCTTTGAGAAAATCAAAGAGGCAGAAACTGGAAGTGTATGTTGATGATGCCATTGTTAAAAGTGTTCATCCTTGAAGATCACACTGAAGACTTGACAGAAACATTTGCTAACGAGAAAATACCAGGTTAAGCTTAACCTAAGAAATGTGGTTTTGGGTAGTCTGGTAAATTTCTAGCTTTATGGTCAGTCAAAGAGGCATTGATGCCAATACAGATAGGTATAAGCTGCATTAGATTGCCGGCCCTAAAAGCATCAAAGACTCGAGGCTAACTGGAAGGCATGGTGCACTTCCAGGTTATTGCAGGTCATCAGAGAAATCTAACCATTCTCAGCAGTTCTGAAAGGGGAATAAGAATTCAGCTAGGGTCAGAAACAGAAGCATTCAATCAAATTGAAGGAGCACTGTGAAGTTACTACCTTTCCCAGGCTAGTACCAGGTGAAACACTATTCCTAATACAATACTGTCAGCATCAGCTGTCAGTCTGTCCTACTGAGTGGAGCAGGACAAGGTGCAATAGCCTGTGGTACTTTGTAAGTCATGCCTTGAAGGGGCAAAGACAGTAATCCATGTTGCAGAAGGCTGACTATAGTGTTATCACACGGCAGCCAGGAGGTACAGGCCTACTTTTGATGCACAACAATTGGGTTGTCTGACTATTTGCCATTAGACGAAATCACTTGAAAAGCTTAGAAATCTGACGATTGACAAATTGGGCACTTGAATTGATTGGGTTGGAATTACTTTCTAACCAAGGACAACTATCAAGGCACAAGGCCCTGGCTTGTTCGTTGGTAAGTGTTCTACTATGAGAAAAAACCACAACATGCCCTGGGTGTCCTATAAGAGGTTCACCACAGATTGCTGTTCTGGTCGGTGTGTTCAGCTCTCACTAGAAAGGATGTCATTGAGTTCTTTAAATTTCAATTTCAAGCAAACAATATATGAAGCCTGAGTTTTGAAGCTTGCCTTGCTGGTTTGGCATTGTGCTGTCAATTGGAGCCACAGAGTTTTGTCTTATGACTGATGTCCAATCTTGTTGGCCGAATCAGTAAGGGGAGCATGAGGTCAGAGAGCCATCCTATCAGCCTACTGCACAAGATGAAGAGTTTACGTCTAAACTTCAGTCACTGGAGGTTGCTTGATTCCCAGAGAAGATCATAGTCCTGGAGATGCACTTGCAAGGTGGCTACAATATTTCAAACTTGACAATGTTCCATTCTTTATGGAAGGTGCTTCCCGAGGAGCACAGAGTGTGAAGCTATGTATATGTTCAGTTGGTTCACCCTTTGGATGGCTAACATCCTAGCCTATAAACAACATGCACACTACCTTCTGACAAGGGCACAGGCTAGGAAGGTCAACTTGCCTTAGAGATACAATTATTAAGATGGTAAATATGTACAGAAAGTCTCACACCTCTCAACCACTACTCAAGTGTGTTGATCCTGAAGAAGGACTTATATCCTTAAGGGAGATTCATGAAGGAATATGTGGCCACATGCAGGTTCTAGACCTGGTTCATAAAGCCTTCGTTTTGGTTAACTAGCCACATGGGATGCTGACTCCAGGAAGTTGTATGGTGTGATAAATGCAAAGATTTTCACCTTCTATCAACAACCAGCAATTGATCTACATCCAGTTCTAAACCTATCCCCTTTGCTCAGTGGGTGTTGACATCGCTGGTCTTTCCAAGGTCCAGGGAGGTAAAAAATGGCTAATATGTTGCTGTGTTTTTCAACAAGTGGATTGAAGCTGAAGGCTAACCAATTCTCAGAGAAGGATGTCAGAAAATTTCTATGGCAGAATAATACTAGACTAGTGATAATGGCATTTCCTGTTTGCAATAGTATTGTGACCATGGGAGACAGTTTGAAATGATCCATGAAAGCTGGTTGTCCTAGTTCAAAATAGATGCATTCTCATAGTTTGCCACCCAAATCAAATGGGACAGCAGAGGAAACAATAAGCAGATCTTGAAATGGTTGAAAAAGAAGTTAGATGATAAAAGGGTTTATGCTGCAAAGAGACAAGCACACTTTGTCATTAAGTGACCACTGTCAGAGATCAATGGTCACCCACCCTTACACATTGGTGTATGGGACTGGCTTAATACCTGTTGAAGTGGCTCCACCTCTTCGCTCTCTCAATACAGGAATCCCAAATGAGCAACTTTATCAGAATGCTGATTTGGTTGATGAGTTAACGAGCGGATGCAACACTAAGACAAGCAGCTATATGCAGAGAGTGGCAGATATTACAATAGAAGGGTAAGGCACGACACTTGCAGTGGTGACCTGGTTCTGAGAAATCTGCAACAATCAGAAAGGCTGGTATTCAGGCAAGCTTTAAGCCACTGAGAAGGACCATTACAATCATCTCAGAGCATGGCTGAACTTATAGACTCATGGAGCTTGATGGCACAGAGTTGCCACATTTGGGAATGCAGATCAACTCAAGAGGTAGCCATGCGCGAAAATTGGTCATTTTAACATTGAGAACTGTTTGTTCAAGGATGCTTTGTATCTACTTGTAGAAGTAACTCTTGTACACATTTTAGCAAATTATGGAATCAACCATGAATTGTTGTGTAATTTTTATGAAAGGCAATTAAGGCATTTGTTGTATTATTTTTTTTCTAGGTTTATTTTTCTTAGCTATTTAAGTTGTAAAGTTTTCATCTCAATCAGGTAATACCCAAATCCTAACTCTTTCTACAGAGTTAGGTACAGCCTGGTGAACGAGCCATCTGTTTAAAATCCGCTCTTTCTACGAGTAGGTACGCAGGCTGGTGATGAGTCATCTGGTTAAAATCACTCTTTTCTACGAGCTAGGTAATAGATTGGTGAAGACCTCTCGTGAAATCCTACTCACATTGAGTCAGGTATAATGGTAGAATGAGCCATCTGGTGGAATCCTATCACTCGAGTCAGCGTACTAGGTTAGTGAAGAAAGATCTTTGTAAAATCTAATCTTTCTAGGATTACAAGGTGTAGCCTGATTATGTCAACTAAAATCCTAGTTCACCAGAGCTCGGTACAGCATTATATGTCCCTGGTAAAAATCCTATTCTCTCATAGAGGGATTCAGTATGATCGTGTCATCTGACGAAAATCTGCTCTTTACACAGAGCCAGTGCCAATCAGATTTTATGGTTGTTGGTTCTTAGCTCTTGCATAAATACGCATCTTACAAAACTATGTGTTTAAATATTTAAACATATTAAATCAATAACCTTGGGGGGGGGGGGACAACTAGTGACCCCTGGTAGGCCATTTGGCTGAAAACATGCATTTTTGTTTATTCTATAAAGCAGGTCAATTATTTTCATGATAATTGGCACATATTTTTACATAAATGGTTAAGGGTTTGTGTCACCAAGTTTAAACTTATTTGAATTTAATATTTTCAAAAATTTTTTTATATTTTTTTTTTTTTATTTTTCACCTTTTTTTTTATTACTAAGTCTTAGGGGGGAAAAT
>SNQN01013472.1:0-13167 GCA_008642245.1 Bassia scoparia | reverse complement strand
ATTTATAATTTAACGCAGAAAATACAAAAAAAATACAAAATACACAAAAAACCCCGGAATACGTGAACTCTCTAGAACACTCTAGAACTCCTTGCTTGGGTACAAGGGTGTCTAGGTGCGTCGAATCAAAGCAAATCAAGGCAAATCACAGTATAGCGAAATAGATCGAGGAAATCGCAAATCGCACAGAATAATCGAGCGTATATACGCAGACCTGCGATTACACTCCTTAAGCGTATATACGCAGGTTTCTTCTGCGTATATACGCTCATTTCCCTCCTGTGCTATAAATACGTGCCTTTGCTCATTTCGACGGACACACACGTCTATTAACCTTACACGTCCCTAAATATGCGTATTCACACTCTCACACTCTCACACTCCATACACTCTAAACACATACATTCTTGATTCTTGCATCAATTCTGTTCGATCCAACGAGGCGAAATCAAGGTATAACTCTGAGATTACTCACTCTAAGCATCTTTTGACTTGTTATTCCCTTTTGACACTTTTAATTTGACTAATTATTATTGCGAGTTTCAATTAATTAACGCAATGTAGAAACCGACTCTTGAATCATTCATGTAAATGTAGGATTGTTTCACGTTTTTCAAATTCATTTATCATCATCTGTCACAATTTTTTCTTTATGCTATTGTTTATTGTCAATACTAAGCGTTTACTTGTCTCGATTAGCAATTCAATCAAGGGCTTTCTTTTAGTTTTTACCTACATTTGCTATTCGCAGTGACAAGTGAGAAGGACACACATGTATATTATCATGCTTACTAACCTTTGTTTTCATGTCTCTTTGTACATATTCTATCATACTTGTACATCTTGTTTAATCAAGACTGGAATTCATTGCTGTCACATTAAGTCAGTAAGCATGACGACCGGTTCTAGCACTTATAATACTGACTACAATCAAGTGATCGCCTTACCCATTGGAGAATCATTGTTTGTATATAATAGCAACCACCTAGTAATATTAGTTATGAGCTTTCAAGATCAAATCGATAAGTTTTCTTTGAATTCAATTGTCAGGATTATGGAACTACAGTGAGACCGAGTAGAGCCGCTACATGCGGCGGATGGGTTACTGATTCAATCCGTACCATGTCCTCGAACCCAACTTTGGTTACTGACCTATTTGTGGGCCACAGTTTGGCACCAATGTTCGGGGTCCAGTCAACTTAACCTATATAGGCACGGGGCATCCCTCAATTCGACAACCCACACCCCAACGCATTCACATGCGGATTCCATGGCTCAATTCCATGACACTTGAAGCTGAGGTCAACCCCCTAAGGCGGGGCGAAGCCTTCAGTTTTGGCACTTCACTGCGGTGAGAATCACCGTTAGTGAGTGGACAGACTTGAAAGTCTCGTAGTTCCATATCCATAATAATTGATTTTGCTTGTTGACCCTTCGAATAGTCATTCTTAGGCTCCTTGGTCTCTAATATGGGCATGTTCTGTGCTCGAGATCACCTTAAGGGGGATTTTATCTTGTTGCAGTGTTAATGATCACAGGCTAAGGTAAGTCCTAATCTCGCCCATGCCGCGTAATGCACGTGTTACTGGCGTGTATATAAGGGTATCTGGCCATACATACCAAAGTTGGTGTTGAAATTGGACCCAGCTCTACTCTTAGGCGGTACACCACCAACTTAACCAAGCCGACCTACTACTCACTTAGATCCGACCTTAGTGATAAAATCGGGCTCGTGTTAAAATGTGCTTGTTAACTTGTGACTCTACATTTAGTCCAAATTCTAACCACCAACTAAGCCCAGTCCCTTAATCTATGGTTCACACATAAGTTCGTTGATCCATAGGCCCATTTCAAAGTCAATTTCAATCCAATTCAAATTTCAAACTCAATTCGATCCCATCCAAGAAATCTTAAGTCTACTTAGATTCGACCTTTTGAACCTTAAACCTAAATTAGGTTCAATCAATCCAATCAAGAACCTTAAATCTGAATTAGTCAATCAATTTCAACCAAAGCCTTAATCTGATTAGTGCTTCAACTTCAATCTAAGAACCTTAAATCTGAACTAGGTTCGATCATGATCAACCTAGAACTTTGATTTCAAGTTAGGCCATTCAATTTCAAGTGACTCGTAGGTTAAGAAGGTCCTTAATTCTGAAATAGGCCCATCTTAGGTTTGAATCTTTTCGATCTAGCACCTTAAATAGATTTTAGGTCTAGCCCATTCCAAGTCCGTTTTCGAGTTCAGTTCCTTAAGTCCAACCTTAAGATTGAGTTAGTTCGTTCTTAAGATTTTCAAGTAACCAATCTTTGTTTCCGGGTCTAAAGGTAATTTTGATTTCGCAAGATAGCAAAGACTCGCACTTGTCTCTGGGCCAAGAAGAGTAACAAGAAGCCAAGGCCGACACGCTCCTGTTCATCAAGACATTTCATGGCCAAACATCGAACAACAGCTAACGCTATTCCAGAGCTCATGTGTGAGTTCTCGCTCGATGCCAATAGAAAAAGCATTGTGAAATGAAAGAAAAGAAGACCCAGGAAAAACCTCTCGGTCTGACGAGAGGTAAGAAGACAATGCTGAAGACATCACTCCCTCCTCCGAAAGACTGAACGTGATAAGAAGGTGGAACACAACTAGAAGAGTTGGTCAAGAAACTGTCCGAAAATTCTGTCCAAGGCCTCGTTGTTGCATTATGAGATTAAAGGCAGCTCCTAAGAAGTTTGTATCACTGATTTGCCCATTCAAGGAACCGAAGACCGAGAAACACTTCGCACTTTCAATATCTCAATGTTCTAAGGAAGAGCAAGAGTTATCGCTTCGGTGTTCCCTTTACTTTGACACCATCCATCCAGGTGGTCAAGACCCTGAATCAAACAAAGCTCATTAGGAATATATCAAACAAGAGTTCCTAAAGCAGTACAGGTACAATCTCCAGCTTCCTGTCGGTCTCGTGAACTAGAGCCCACCAAGCAAGGTAAGAGAAAATTTCTCTACTTTTCTTAAAGATGGAGGGAGAAAGCTCGCAAATGACCAATCGACCAAATGAAGAAGATCAAGTCGCATGTCATCAAGAACTTCAGCCCAAGTATCGAGAGCACTCAATTTCAACCCATTATTCATTTACTGGGCTGTACAAGTGGCCTCCTATTGAGGAAGATTCAAGCCCAAATCAATGGAACTGGGGAAGATACGTGGGCTTAACAAAAGGTGCTCCTCTTTTTCCAACACTGATCAGTCAGCCACATTACCAATGACAACTCTCTAACCATCCGGCTCTTTCAGCAACAAGCCTCAGACCACAAGGACCTTTTTTCCAATTGGCATGACTTATGAGCAGCCTTGACAGTTAATTGCAAAAGCGCACTTGCTCCTATTGACCACTCCAGACCTATGATGATAAGAATCTAGGAATTGGTAATCCAATGCTATTTGCAAAGTTCCACCAAGAAGGGCCACACCATTGAAATGTATCGTCCTGAAGCATAAGATTCAAAGATATGAAATGGTAGCACTCCCAATCCCCAGCAGCTAAAGATAAATCAACATCCAAACCACCCACTTGCTAAACCATGAGTCACCCAAGGCGTGGCAGTCGATCTTCGCGCTTCTCTAGAGTTATATGAGTCCTAGTCCTAGCTATCTGTCATTTCAATTCATTGTCCTTTGAGTCTATTGTAGTCTCTTGCTATACAATAAGCCATGTATTTTTCAGTTTTCATTCATCAATAAAGTGATTCATTTGTTTTTGGACAATATATTTCTCATTCTATGCAAAGTCTCAATTACCATTGGCCACAATTGTTTAATCTAATACTATTATAATTATTGAAATTGAACAATGTCCAAGAGAGCCTTCTTTCACAGCTCCACAAATACCTTTCCTCCATTCCCTTCGTCACATCAAATCAAGAATCCCTTGCAACCCTTTGAGCCACAAACCATCATTTAGCTTCTTTCTTTCATCACCTACACTACCTAACCCTTTGGACAAAACGTGCGTAGGAAAAGACACTTGCAAAAAAAAAAAGAAAAAAAAAGGGAAGAATAAATGGGCAAAAGAAAAAAAGCAAAAAATCCAAGTTCAATGCCAGTTATACAAATCATCAAAAATGCAAATCCAAAGCTTAAGCCCAGATTAAATAAAAAGCAAGAGTCTAAAAGACACACTACGCACTATGGTCATCATGATCATCACAGCTTTTTTTTCAACCCTCAACCACAGCCTCACATTACAACCACAAAAACCCTCTTACACGAGCATTGTCCAAATCATCAACAGACTACGGTGGTCTGATTCGCAAGGATACGTAGAAGCCTCTTCTCGAGGTTCGATCCGATCAACTTAAATCGTTTGAGCCTTTGAGTGCTTTGACTTGCTAAGATTGATATGGTTGCCAGCTGCTAGACCTGACATAGACTCATGTTTTAACAACATCATTAGCCAAACACAGACATCTAGCTTACTCAACCCTTGCCCTTAGTCACAAAATTGACTCCTTTTATTTCTTCGAACCATAGCCTATTCTGTTGCACACCTTCAAAGGACCATGCTCAATCCCCAATCTATCCCACCCTTCCTATTATGACTCTACAGCCGTAAACACATTGTCCAAAGTTCGCTAGGGTGTCTCCCACATGGCCCCTTAATTCAATTGGCTTCTTGTCTTCTAATCCCTATTACGTGTTCACAGTTCTAGTCTATCAAGTGAAAATCATGAAAAGTTTCACTTATGGACCCTGTCACTTGCCAATCACAGTCACTGTCTCCCGATGTTAAGTCAAGTCATTTGTCAATTCAAGTTCAAATTCACTCTAGTCGAAGTCACATCCGAGTCAAGCCATAGTCTCGCTCAAATGTCCCTTCTTAAGTCATTTTCAAGCAGACTTTTCAATAGCCCCTCAAATTCAAATCATGTCTAGAACAACCATATACACCTTAATCAACAATTCCAATCAGTCCTAGAGCGCAGACAGACAGGCTTTCCTTAAACTCTTCTAATACTCACACGACTAGACAAGGCCCTTCACAACTTCAAGGACTTCTCAATGAAACCTCCCAAACAAGCTATTCAACTCATGGCTAGAACCAGACCAAACAAGGCCCTTTCAAATTCAAAGACTCTCTCAAATACATGTCTAAACCAGACCTAGACAAGCGCCCACAAAAGACTCTCTCCAAATATTCAGAAACCAGACTAGACCCAGGCCTTCAATTCAAAAGACTCCTATATGTCTGAACGACCTCAATAGCCTCAACATACAAACCATGTACCTAAACAACTACAAGCCCTTTCAAATCAAAGACTCCTACAATCAATGTCTGAACCTAGACCTAGACAAGCGTCTTTCAAATTCAATAGACTCCTCTCAAATTACTTCTTAATGAACCAGTACCTAGACAAGCCCTTTAAATTCAAAGGCTCTCTCAGAATGCTAGAGAGCGACCTACGATAAGCCTTTTCAAATTCAAGACTCTTGACTCTCCCCTCTCAATCAATCTCAACGAGCGTCTTGGTGATCCCAATGCTTTAATGCTAAGGATCCCTAACATAACAGGTATCAGTCGAGTCACGGACGGTGTGTGTGTAATCATTGTATTTCGAAACGTTCTGCTCTACTCCTAGTGCACAAGCCTCTTTGCGAAATTCTTCGATCTCTATCGTCACCGGACTAAAACATCGTCAAATTCTAAAGTATCGTCTTTCTAAAGCTAATATACTCACTTGACTTCCCGAATGTACAGTGGTCAATCATTGCCATGCAAATTTTCTAGACATAAAAACAGACTTAAGCTCTCCCAATGTAGTCCTAATCTTGAATAGGCTATCATTGTCAATTCAATGCCTCATTCCTCGAAGATCTGAGCGATTTATAAGTCAGTGCCATGCGTAGCAACGCAATTATTCGTTCCCGTACCCAGAACCACCATGCGCTCAAGTTGGCACTATACCGCATGACAGCGTAACAGACTAACCTTGTTTTCCAAGTTAACTGGCGAAAAATAGGCAACCCAAGGTCCCAGAATCGTCTGCCTTGCTCTTCCCGTCCGATTGAATACTTTGACTTTCGTCTTACAGACTATCGTCTCTCTCAACTCAGTCAAATGGGTCTCTGTAGACAACCTAAAAATGTTTCTCCAAGAGAGTAAGCATGTATGAACCACTACCGCGTCTCGCAATTGTATTCACTTAGAAAAGATGCTTGGAACTCACAAAAGTGAAATATACGTATATCATACTCGGCAACTTATGAATGCAAAGCAAATAAGGGGCCAAAAGATATCACTTTATTTATTTGCATCAATTTGTCTCATTGAGTTTTTTCATATCTTTACGGTTTTTTCAAATAGACTATTTTTTATTCTGGTGACTCCGATTTCCTACTTTCACAACTCTTAACACTTTTTCTCAGCTCGTCTCACCCAAGTATTCATCTAGATTATTTTATCTGAAATCCTTTCTATCGATATTTCCCTATATTTACTAAAGTTTATACGCAAGAAGAATACAAAAAATATAAAAAAATCACAAAAATATAACCCTCAAGAAATGACTCGTTGCTCAAGACAACCCTTTGAGAACACTCGATAGACACACTCCTACTCTTAGGAGCGGTTCTGGTGCAAAGTCGAAGTCATCTATAGTCGTGTTCCATCCTATAGCTTCATAATCCGTATTACTCGCGAACAATAAGATCGGAGCACTACGCATAAATACCGCAGGAATACGAGCTGTATATACGCGAAGCTTCCCGTATAACGCTTTCAGTCAGCGATATACGCGGGCCTGTGCGCGTATATACGCTCTTTAGCGTATATACGCAGTCCTCTGCTATATTATTCTCTCGTTGCCTCCTATAAATACGTGTCCTTTGCTCATTTCGACGACACACATCTAATTCAACTTACACGTCCCTTAAAACTTGCGTATTCACACTCTCACACTCTCACACTCTCATACACTCTAAACACATACATTCTGAGTTCCAGCACACATTTGTTCGATCCAACGAGCGAAATCAAGGTTAACTTCTGAGATAACTCACTAGACATCTCTTTGACTCTTTTATTCCTTTTGACATCTTTTAATTTGACTTAATTATTATTGCGAGTTTCAATTTAATTAACGCAATTAGCAAACCGACTCTTTGAATCATTTCAGTAAATATTGTCAGGATTTTCAACGTTTTCAAATTCATTATCTCATTCTTCGTACAAAATTTTATCTAATTATGTCGTATATTGTAATGGTCTAATACCTAACACGTATTATCCATATCGATTAGCATTTAATCAAAGGCGTTCCTTTAGTTTACTCTAACAATTGCTTATCGCAATGACCAAGGTGATAAGACACACATGTATATTATCATGCTTACTAACCTTTATTTTTTCATGTCTCGTTGTTACATTATCTATCATACTTGACAAGTTGTAAATCAGCATCGGAATTCTTAATGCTGTTCACATATAATATAACACATGATAATCATGCCGACGCCGTTTTCTAGGCCACCTAGTTAATACTGACTAACAATCAAGTGATCGCCTTAACCCATAGAATCATTGTTTTATATATAGCAACCCACCTAGTTATTTAGGTTAGTGACTTTCAAGACTAAATCGATTAAGTTTTCTTGAATTCATTTCTGTCAGACATGACATACACATGAGACCGAGTATCGATGCTTCGTATAATCGTGGCGGATTTGAGCTGTACTGATTCAATCCGTTACCATGTCCTCGAACCACACTTTGTATCAGACCTATGTGGGGCCACTAGTTGCACCAATTTCGGGCGTCCGTGAATAACCTATAATAGGCACGGGCGAAAATCATAGAAAAATATAGAAAAATCAGAAAAATAATCTAAAAATACTGGTGAGCTCAGAAAAATGTGAAGAGTGTGATGAAAAGTAGAAATCAAGAGAATCACCAGTATAAATTTTTTTAAAAAACCCTAAAAATAGAAAAGAAAATCCTAAAAATAGAAAATAATTAAAATAAATAAAAGAAAATATTTTTGCCCCCTTTATTTATCCTTTGCTCAATAGTTCCAAGTATGACCTCACGTATTTCCAACTTTTGTGAGTTCAAAGCATCTTTTCGAATTCGAAACAATCGCGAGACGCGGTATGTTTCATCACTGATTACTCTTTTGGGGAGACACATTTAGGTGTCTACAGTAATTTACAGCAATACTAAGAAGCTTAACAAGCCTCGAAAACCATTRGAACAATGTTTTTATACCTCACAAAACCCTCATTTAATAGTAAGAATATTATACTATAGTTCTAGTTTTAAAATCGTGAAAATATATCTTTTAAACAAGGAACTCAGCCTTGTTAATTCATTTAATAAATCTGAAAATTTTCTTTTTCGTCCAAAAACCTTTCAACAATTCAAAACATGCTTATACTAGTAGTACAATATATTAAGTTATTGATTTTGAAGTGAAAAACCATTATTCTCAATACTAATAGCTTCAAAAATATTTATTAACAATCTGAAATTTATTAAAACTTGCATAAAAACAATGTTTAAGCTTGTATACATGTATAATAATCCATAAACAAGTTTATTACATGCAAAGACACAACCCAAAATACTAGCAATTCATAGATAATTAACTTAAGACAATGGTATATAATTTGATTGTAAACTTAGAATTTAAAAGCAATTTAAAACATGAATTAAATATGGGAAGGGAAGGAAAATAAGAAGAGAAAGGGAAGAGGGAGGACCGGCTGACTGCGGCGGTCCAGCAGGGCAGCGACCAAGAGTGGAGACGACGGAGCAACCACGACGGCCAACAGCAGCGGTGGCAGTGGGGCGCAATAGCAGTGGCGCGGCAGCAGCAGCGACGTCTTCTTCCTCTCTCTCTCTCTCGTGGTTCTTTTCCCTTTTTTTTAAAAAACTGAATGAGGCGTGTATGTGAAAGGAAAGAGAGAATAAAACCCCTTTATAATAAATTAGGTCTTAGATAATTTGAATATCATTCATATTTTTTTATTTTATTTTTTTTTGATAAAATAAAATAAAACCAACTAAAAATAAATTTATAAAATATATCTTAAGTGAAGATAATAAAAATTAAGTAGAATTTAAATAACTCGCATCGTTTTATGAAATAATTGTTTTATATTTATAAGAAAATATAATTATAAATATCCGAAAATTACGGGGGATTACAATAGGGGACTAGAGTTCCATCCCACATCGGAAGTTAAGGAGAACGAAGTCTACTATATAGAGTAGATTGATACCTCAACCTAGTAGAGGCCTTTTGGGTGGGTAACAAGCCCACACCAAAAGCAAATCCTTGCGGGCTAGGCCCAAAGAGGACAATATCTACTAGTGGGCTCCTGTTCACACCAAGGGGTGTTARAGATGGTATCAGAGCCAGGGCCCATTCCGGTGTTCTGTCGTGCCTTCGAGGACGCAGGCTCCCTTTCAAGGGTGGGTGACAGGGGACTAGAGTTCCATCCCACATCGGAAGTTYAGGAGAACGAAGTCTACTATATAGAGTAGATTGATACCTCAACCTAGTAGAGGCCTTTTGGGTGGGTAACAAGCCCACACCAAAAGCAAATCCTTGCGGGTTAGGCCCAAAGAGGACAATATCTACTAGTGGMCTCCTGTTCACACCAAAGGGGTGTTACACGTATTCTCTTCGAAAAGAAGCCCTTGTTCATAGTTTGCTTTGGAATTCTTCAATTCAATAAAATTTGATCATTCCTTCTTCAAATCTTTGCGTTTTTTGGTATTATTCTATGCTTTAATCACTTTTATTATTGTTGTTGTTTTTTCTTTTTTTGAGCATGCCCACCCGGTTCACCAGGGGTTACTAACATCCCGACTACATCCGGATCCGACCCGGGTCGCGCACCTGGCTACGGTGGGTGAGTCTCCCAATAAAGATTTCTGCATACGGCAAGGTTCGAACTCGAGACCTCCCTTAAGAGGTATCAAGCCGCTTACCACTTGAACCAACCTTCATTGGTTATTGTTGTTGTTTTGTTTATGCTATTAATCTTGTTTTCCCCAGTCGCTACAATTTTGTTTAATTGCGTTATGTGTAAGTAGTTTATTTTCTAGGGTGATTGGGGAATGGGGATCTATAGCAATATGATTAGGATTATTGGGTTTGATTRAATTCATAATTTCACAATTTATCGAATTCCTATTTGATTGTTCTTCATGTTATTCAATTAGGTAGTGCACGCACGACTTAATTGCGTATTTAGATTAGTCACGAGTTTTTAGATCTAACAATTGAAACTTAACACAAAATCTATGTCAGTAGGTACAACAAGACTATCTATGTCATTAGGTTAGGTAGGAGTTATTCTATAATTCACATGATTCGAGAGAACTTTGACCTTATTCGATTGTGTCTTGTTGTGATTTAATGTTACCTAATTGCTGCTAATTTGCTATTATAGTGAACCATAACCTTAGACTTAGTTTATTATCGTAATTCGTGTTTAATTCATTGCTTAAGTTTGTAGTAGCTTAATTCAATCATTCAAAGATCCTTCATTTGTTTAGATGCTTTTCTTCAATTAGTAATTGATTGTTGCTTGCTTGTGGATTCGACCTTGTTATCACTAGCTACATAGTTTTAATATGTGGTAAGTACGTGATAAGCCTGTCAATCCCGATCAAATAAATTAATACGATTATATTAAATACAACAAAAAATTAAAATTACTCCAAAATAATTAGTAAATTAATTAATCAGATTTTATTAAATACCCCGAAAATTTGAAATCACTTTGAAAAAATTACTTAAACCAATTAAATTAATCATTAATCTTGACTAATTATTATCTCTAAMTCACTTACATGTAAATTAAAAAAAATTAAAAAAAATGATGAGTTGAATGAGAGAAAAAGCGTTGTGAGGTAGAGTTATTAAACTGTTAAAGTAAGAGAGAGAGAGAGATGAAAAGTTTTTTTTTTATTTCATTGGTGTGATGATGAAGTGTGATGAATGAAAAAGTGATAGGTAGATAGATGAAGGAATGAAATATTCATTTGTACAAATGCTCTAAAGAAGTGAGTGAGAAGACAAAATTGTTCACTGTAAAAGAAATAAAGAAGGCAACCAACAATTTTAATGCAGATATTCCCTCTGTGTTTTTTTTTACTTGGTACATTTTCTATTTTGATATGTAGTCTAATTCAATTAATTTAACCATTCTACCATCATTTTTTGTCCTTATTGATGGTGATAAAGAAAGAGTGATTCTTATCATAAAGCCCCTAAAGTAACTCTTTTATTACTTTTTTATCTCATTACGAATGTACTATGTAGTAGAACACACATTTTTTCCTTAGTCTTTGTGAAAAGTAATAGGTAGCATGTGATATAGGATAGAGGGACTAGAATACTTGCTCAAGGAGGCCAGGAAACTGTTTATAAAAGGAATGTTAGATGATGGAAAAATTATAGCAGTAAAGAAGTCAAGATCATTCCACAAAAGTCATGAAGAGGGGAGTGACTTCTCGGATTTGAACAGGAATCGTTTGCTGATGGATGGGAGAATGGTGGAAGCTTAGCCATGACAAGAATCTATTATGATACGGTTGGTGATGATGAGGAGCTTCCTCAAATTGCTGGTTTGCATGGTACGGCCGTGCATGGACGTGAACTTGTTGCAGTAAACAATGCCWTTGTCTCTCTTGAAGGCCCAAAGGCTGGCCCAAAGCCTCAAGGGGCCCCAAGGAGGTGTCTGGCTTCGAATTGTAGGGGTGCAAAGTCAAAGGAACCCCTTACAATTCCACATTTGCAGTGGTTGGTCAATCAGAGCAACCCTCACCTTGTTTTTCTCTCTGAGATGAAGTCAGCTGTTAGTAGTTTAAGTTTGTATTTCGGTAGGCTAGGTTTTGTTAATCTTGTTGGGGTTGATTTGGTTGGTAGTTCAGGTGGTTTGGTACTTGCATAGTCCCCTAGTGTCTGTGTCAATGTAGTCCATTGTAATCTGAATGTAATTGTTGCACGAGTGAATGAAAATAACTTGTCCTATTTTTTGTATTGTGTTTATGGCTCCCCTTACTTGGAGGATAAAAAACAGGTTTGGGACCATATCTATGAACTCACTTGTACTTATACTGGTCCCTCATGTTTCTTGGGTGATTTTAACCAATTGGAGTACTCTTTCCAAAAATTAGGGGGAACAATGCCATTGAGGGGAGTAAATGACTTTGTTGCTTGGAAAATATTATGTCGAGTACATGATTTACCTTCCTCGGGTAGTAAGTACACATGGACAAATAATAGAGATTCCCCAGATTTGATTTATGAAGAGTTGGATAGAGCGTATG
Source organism: Bassia scoparia (assembly GCA_008642245.1). Classification (NCBI taxonomy): domain Eukaryota; kingdom Viridiplantae; phylum Streptophyta; class Magnoliopsida; order Caryophyllales; family Amaranthaceae; genus Bassia; species Bassia scoparia. The sequence continues at coordinate 838 of SNQN01013472.1, read as the reverse complement.
GTAATGATGAGTGGTTCACCATGTTCCCAGACTCATTTGTATGGAAACATGAGATCTTGGTCTCAGATCATTCCCCTATTGTCCTTTAAACTGGCCAGCAGGTTAGAAAAAGAAGGAGACCATATAAAATGGAGGGTTGGTGGATTACACATAAGTCCAGTTCGGAGTTGGTTATGAGTGCCTGGAATGTTCCTGCGCAAGGATCTTGTATGTTCCGACTTCAAAGGAAATGCTGGAATATACTTTGCCAGAGCAAAAGATGGTGTATGGATTTCAAACGGACAAGGGGTATTATGTGGGATAACTACAAGGACAAGTTGTCAAAGGGGCAGGAGGATATGGTTGATCTATCAACTGTTGTTCATGATTTGGAGGAGAGAAGAGCTTGTTTGGAAGAAGCACAAATACAACATAAGTATTGGAAGCAAAGGGCAAAAGACCGATGGGATAWGTGGGGAGATCAGTGTACGGGGTACTTCTACAAATGTGTTAAGGTGAGGAAAGGACGAAATGAGGTGAGAGCTATAAAAAATATGGCAGGAGAATGGTGCCACAAGGAAGAGGATATCACTGAACAGTTCCTTGGGTTTTACAAAGATCTTTTTAAGGTGGAGGTGGAAGGAGATGTTTTATCTACAACTTTTGAAACACAAGATCAGAGAGATTTATGGCTGGAAAACCTACCCAAATTAACGGAGCAAGATCACACTCATTTGACAAGGAGCTTCACTATCCATGATGTTGAAAAGGCGGTTTTCTCTATGAAGCCTTACAAGTCGCCTGGATGGTATCTTAACACCTATTGCTCCCCAAATGAGTAATCCGTATGAAACATACC
>SNQN01013470.1:0-13170 GCA_008642245.1 Bassia scoparia | reverse complement strand
CCTATAGTTAGACATTCCTGGCAGCTTCTCAGAAACCACAAGGTTGTTCTCACTTGGGTGCAAGAACAGTGCGTGGACTGGTTACATCCACAGTTTTCTTCTTTGAAGTTGTCATATTGATAATCTTCAGCTTGTTTGAGCTAGAATGAAGGTTGTGTGTGAGTTTATGAGTGTGAATTTTAGGTTTTAGTAACCTGGCTCTGATACCATGTAGAGTTGGTAAATTCTAATGAAGCTGATGATAACAGCTTTGATATTGAAGCARATAAATTGCAATGGTGATAMAGCTATGATMTTTGTATTGCAAAAGTATTTGTGTTTTTGTACAAAGAGGCATAAAGGCCCTTTACAAGCTTATATACACAAGCACCTAATGACCYAGACAACTAGCTGTACAACAGGAMAAAACCAGAAAAGAACAAACAATATTAATACAGTTAGTGGTGCAGCAAAATGTAGTGATCCAAGGAGGATTTGTGGTCCCATCTGCAGGGCTGCCARCTGCAGTTAATGAGAAAAAAGCAAAGGCCTGAGCCTTACTTTCTACAGCTTTCGTTTGAAAATTTCATTATTTATAAGAATTGTGTCCACTTKATAAGGTTWGCTAAGAAGTTATTTGAATTTTCTTTCTCATCATCTCGTGTTTCAACTGGTTTTTAGGTACATATTTTTGGTCACCCTACTTAGCATACCAGAATCAAGCTTTTCTGTGGCATTCAAAATGTTTAACCTAGACCATAATGGGTATGCATTACTTTTGTAATTAAATTTTTCATCCCGGTATTCAGTGGTTTCAAAATTATTAATAATCATCATTTATATTTCCATAGTTAAGAGAAATAGACAAGGAGGAGTTCAAGAAGGTGATGGATTTGATGCGAACATATAACAAGACAAGGAAGACAACATAGTGAGGGTCGTCGTTTTGGGATCAAAATTATTTCGAGTTTCTTCCCTTGAAAATAGAGGTTTAATCAAGTATTTCTTTGGTAAAGAAGGAAGTAAAGCTCTTCATCACGACAAAATTGTCCAGTTCTTGAGAGATTTGCATGATGAAGTATGGTTCCTATCTAGTGAACCATTAGCCTTAGACAATGTATGATTCTTTTGTGAATTTAATTTGTGACAATGAATGAATGTTAATGGTTTGATTAGATTTGAAGCTTGAAATTTGCACACTATGACCACAAGTCAAAGGGAACCTTATCTGCATGGGACTTTGCATTGTCTATGCTAGCATCAGCAGTCATGAGCCATACAACTAAGTTTCTTGATCGAGTTGACGATTTAATTAATGATCCTGAACTCAACAATGTCCGCTTCACATTCGACAAATTCAAGGGGTTTGCTCAACTTAGGAAAAGTTTACGTCCTCTTTCTTTGGTAGTTTTTTAGTCATGGCAAGCATATGATGGACTATTGACTAGACCAATTTTCAAAGGGATGCTTCCCATGTATGTTTTATCTTACCTTCCTTATTACATCCTTATTCTGGTTGGCATGCTTATTTAGGAGAAGTTGCTTATGTGACAAGTTGCATCTAGTAGTAATTTTTTTGTATGAACTCAGACAGATGAATAATGCATATATATTCTTTCTTTCTATGTGAAAAAAATGGTGGAAGGTATGTGGAATTCAACTAAGTAAGAATGTGGTCGACATCATATTTCATGTCTCGATGTCAATCGTGATGGAAATCTTAGCTCCGATGAGTTATTAAGGGTACTGCGACGACAAGAAAGAGTAGATGTTTCGCTCCCTAGGGAAGCAGGGCTCAAGAAATTGTTTTCTTATTGGGTGGAATGTAGCTCTTCTGCAAAGGTTATGTAGTAGTTTTTTACATATCGTTTGTCTAAAATTGCATATTACATATTACATATGTACTAGTAATTAGTGGAATATAATAGCAAGAAAGGTTGGATAGCTAAAAGTTTTCAGTCTAGTAATCGCAGCTCTTTTCGTGTATCATAAATTCCGACTTGATCTATTGCAGATATGCATAGCACTTTCTGTTGTAAAATTAGCTCTTTTTTACTCACTGAATCTCGACACACTTCAAATTACGAAATGGAAAAGCATTTTGATCAAACAGATACATTCTTTACTACATGATTTGCACTCCTTATAAACATAATTGATTTTGTTTAACAACAAAAAACACACCTTCTCTTAAGTGAAGACTGTAAAAGAAGTACGGAATGAACATTGTTATTATTAGCTAAATGTTGACTACAAGAAGCGTAAGAACTTGAAAATGGGTGGTAACATTAGCTCATGACGATACACTTGTTGTGGCAAGTTTTTGAGGACATTTATAGACCTCGCAAAATGACTGAAGAGCCATAAGCCCCAAGAAAGCGAGAGTAAGTAAGAGCATTAGTATCTTCCAGCCACAGAACATGAACTCTTTTGTGCATCTTCTGATTTTCACCCTTGTATTATTGTCGAAATACCGGCTGACCTCTTTGATCACGTTGTCCATTGAAGGAACGCATGACAACCTAATGGAACGACTCATCCCATTCCAAAGTTGAGCAACTTCTTCATCATTCTTTAAATAGCTAACTATAATACGTCTTTCCCTTAGCAGTCTCACATCTTCGGGTGTGTCAATGATCCCATTCATGAGCTCAGTGTAACGAGCCAGGATCAAAGGACCTGGAAGTCCTACAGCCTCATAAGCTACTAAATTCCTTATGATCACCTCTGAGTTAGCATCAATTGTAACGGGGGGAAGGAAAAACTTTCTAGTCTTTTTATCGAATTCTATGCAAGTTGTAATCGGACCATCACCCCTTGTACAAAATTCGATGCCAACCTTTATGAGCTCTGAAACTGTAGGAATTTCAATCTCTTCCACCTTTGGGGCTTCTGCTTCTGAATCATTCCCGGTGTTAGAGTTGGAGCTTCCACCAATTTCAGGATCAGGGCATTTTTCGTTCGATGAGGGGCAAGATTTCCAAAGGTGGGAACACGATATGATAAGACTGGTTATGTTGCCAACTAACTTCATAGGCCTACTATTGGTGATTTTTTCAGGATCGGTAACTTGAATTTTTCTTTTGCCTCCTGAGGGAGGAAGCTGAATGTTAGCATTGGAAGCAATTTGTTATAGTTTTTTTTTTGCTGTTTTTTGCTTCCCGTGACTCACCTCTATCATACGTGTGATGCTCTTGAAGCTCCGGAACAATCAAGTCGTACAGAAGCTCCAAGAGATGTGCATATCTTTTGATATCGTSGTGCTTGAGGTTTCTTTCATTTATTTTGAGAGGGGAGAGCTTCCTACAAGTTTTGCATAATATATCACGCAACATAACTTGTTCATAAAATTGCTCAAAGGATGGATAGATGCAGTCGAGCACAAAGAGTGGGATTTGGTTTTCAAGCTTCATAATGTCTTGGAGAATCGAATGGTAGGYAGATTCGGTCTGATTCATCAAACGTTTAGTTCTTGGCGAATCCTTAAAGCAACTTCTATTTGGATCCTTCAGTACCTGTATAATTTTGGCACTTTAAATTTTACTTACGTATATATTAAAAAAACATATCAAATTAGAAAATTTTAAACGAACTAATCATAGCTAGTTTAGTAATTGAGAACGAAACGCCAAACACTTCGGTTTGTACAAAATATTGTAAATTTCTATGGACAACGTGTTAGATAACCATACTTCAAGTAAGAATTATTCAATTGAATTTGATAAAAAACTAATTTACCAGCGGACAAACGAATGCTAACCCATAATCTTTTAAAAAGTATGTGGTATTGCAGTTYTTGCAAATATTAGAAGAAAAACAGATGTGATGCAAATTATTATATAAGCATAGTCGATTTTAGTATATAGTTAGTTATACATAAATGATCTAGACTTGTACCTGTAGAAATTGGAGCAGGAAAATGCCGTCAAGCACCATCACCCAGGCAAGAGCTTCATCACCTAAGCCTAAGTCCCGGTCATACGATGCACGAATTTGACCRATTTCCTCGTTCTTGAGGCAGTTGACGAGATCATTAAGCTTTGCGATTGCTTCGTTGCTGTTATGGTAGCCCTTTTGTGAATTCTTGGAAACAATGAGTTTGTAGGGTTCCATGACGGATACGTCTTCGCCCCAATGGTGGTACGGTCCTAGACCTATGTACTGAGGAATGTAAGCTTGTGGCTTTATAATTCGGAGTCTTTTGGGAACTTTATGGATACAAATTGGTGTTGTAACAACATCCTCATCTTTGAGCATTTGTTGTATGTTATAAACCCAGTCTTTTGGGGCTACTTTCAAGAAYGATGAGTTTGTTGACATCTTTGAGCATTTGTTCTTATTGTTACTCAATCAACTTCTCATGCATGCATCACTTAATTGGGTGTTTTTCTCTTATATAGGAAGTGAAAGTGAAAGCTCAAATGTGTTTTGTAAGAGAGAAGAAATGTTTTGAGAAGAAGAAGATAAAACTRATCTCATTAAATTAGAAATGCTACAAGATACATATATATAGCATTGCACAATTGGGAAGAAAACAGAATTCCCATTCTCAACTAACTCAATAACAAACCAAGCAAAATACCAAAACAGAAAAAGTAAAATACTTGATGTATATCTAATAGCCCCCCTTCAAGCTGGACTTGGAGGATTATCAGGAAGAGAAGGTAGCCATCCTTGCAAGGGAGGTTGAGCTACAAGGCCAAGCTTGGCAGTAAGAAACCTATGCTGATCAGTTCCTAGAGGCTTAGTCATTATATCAGCAAGCATCAGGGAAGATTTAACATGAGCAGTCTTGACAAAACCACTCTGCACATTTTCCCTGACATAATGAACATCCAACTTGGCACTCTTCTTGGTAAAATGCTTGGTTCTTTCATGATAACAAGGATTTTGAGCAATATGTTGAGCTGAGATGTTGTTACAAAAAAGAGTAATTGGCTGTGGAATAATAACACCAAAATCAACAAGTAAGCCATCAATCCAAGTTAATTCACTTGTAGTATGACTCATGCTCCTATACTCAGCCTCAGTAGAACTTTTAGAAACAACTTTCTGTTTTTTGGTTTTCCAAGAGATCAAAGAACTTCCAAGAAACACACAATAACCTGTGAGAGACCTACAAGAAAAATCACAAGCTCCCCAGTCTGCATCACTATAGGCCACAATGTCAAAAGTGTTTTGAACAGGATAAAAAAGACCAAGATTCAAAGTCCCCTTGAGATACTTGAGAACATGGACTGCTGTTGAAAAATGAGGAGCCCTTGGAGCAGCTAAAAATTGGCTTAACTGTTGAGTCACATAAGATATATCTGGTCTTGTGAGATTAAGATACAACAGTTTCCCAATAATCTTCCTGAAAACCTCAGGATCAGAAAGCAGGTCACCATCAGTATGATTCAACTTCAAACCTTTAGGAAATGGAAAAGTAGTAATATTACAATTTTCCATGTGAGCATCAGAAAGCATATCCAATATATATTTTCTCTGGTTCAACATAATACCAGCAGAATTCCTAGAGACTTCAATCCCAAGAAAATACTTCAAAGCACCCAAGTCTTTGATAGTAAAAGCTTTATGCAGCTTAGTCTTCAAATCAGAAATAATAGAAGCATCATTACTAGTGACCAAAAGATCATCTACATAAGCCAGGACAGCTGTGAAGGATGAACCTTTATGCAGAACAAAAAGAGAATAGTCCTGCACAGATTGCTTGAAGCCAAAATCCAACAAAAATTTACTCAACTCAATGTTCCATTGTCTAGATGCCTGCCTGAGTCCATATAAGGACTTTTTTAGCTTGCAAACCATACCAGCAGGAACATCATAACCAGGAGGTAGTTGCATATAGACATCCTCCTCAATGAAGCCATGAAGAAAAGCATTATTTATATCAAGCTGTTGTTAATCCCAGCCTTTTGCTGCGGCAAGAGCTATGAGTACCCTAACTGTAGTAAACTTAGCAACTGGAGAAAAAGTGTGTTTAAAATCCTTGCCTTCTATCTGCTTATCACCCCTGGCCACTAATCTAGCCTTGCACCTCTCAATAGATCCATCAGGCCTAAATTTGGTCTTATAGACCCATTTGCAGCCTAAGGGTTTAACATCAGCAGGTAAAGAAACCAAATCCCAAGTTTTATTATTCTCAAGAGCTTGGATTTCCTGAGACATAGCATCTCTCCATTCTGGATATTTATTAGCCTGATTATAAGAACAAGGTTCTGGAGATGAAAGGACATTAGAAAGACTATGTAGAGAATTAGGATCAAGAAAGGCAAGAGTAGGCTCAGTCAAGACATTGAAAGAAGCTGACTGTTCTGAAGTAGATTGATGTTTAGGAAGATGAAGAGGAAGAACATAGTCATTATATTTGACTGGGAGAGTATGTTGTCTTGTTGAAATTCGAATAGGAGGTGGTGGTGGAGTAGGTGATGAAGCAGAAGGAGAAGAAGAATTGGAAGTATCAGAAGAAGAAGAAGGTGAAGACACATTCTCAGAAGCAGAAACAATTGTATTAGGAGAAGAAGGAGGAGAAGGATGAGAAGTAGGAGAAGAAGAATGAAAAGTAGAAGGAGAAGAAAGAATTGGAATAGAAGGAGAAGTATGTGGATTAATAAATTGATCAAAACCATGAGAAACAAGTTGAGAACTAGAAGAAGAAACAGAATCAGATGAATGTGAAGGAGAAGAATCATTAAAAGGAAAAATATGTTCAAGAAAATGAACATCCCTGCTTAAAAGAACCTTATGAGAAGCAAGAGAATATAATTTGTAACCCTTCTGGCCAGGTGGATAACCAATAAAAACACACCTCTCAAATTTGGGTGAAAATTTGTCCTTGGAAGACAATAAAGGATAACACAAACATCCTAGAACCCTCAAATGTTCATAAGCAGGTTTTTTATGAAACAACATCTCATAAGGAGTCTTCCAACCAAGAGATTTAGTAGGCATAATATTGATGAGATAAGTAGCTGACAAAATGCATTCACCCCAAAATTTAATTGGCAACTTGGCATGAAACCTAATAGCTTTAGCAGTCTCTAACAAATGCCTGTGTTTTCTCTCAACCCTACCATTCTGTTGAGGATTCCCTGGAATGCTTTTTTGATGTATAATGCCCTTGGAAGAAAAAAGAGTAGAACATGCATCTTGCACAATCTCTGTACCATTGTCACTCCTAAGGATCTTCACAGTAGAATTAAATTGATTTTGCACATAGGCTAAGAAATTTGAAATGACAGTGAACACTTGAGTTTTGTCATGAATCATATGTGTCCATGTAAGCCTAGTATGATCATCTAGGATTGTAAGAAAATAGTATGCTCCTGATAAAGTAGGGTTCTTATATTTACCCCATAAATCCACATGAATCAAATCAAAAGGAGCATCAGCATTAGAAACAGAAACAGGAAAAGGATTCTTGTGTATTTTAGCAAAAATACAAGCCTGACAATCAGGTGTGCAATCATTACAAGATCCTGATACAAAATCCAAATGCTGTAACTTGCCAAAAGAAGCATGGCCTAGCCTAGCATGAACAAGAGAAACACTAAGACTAGTTACAGTGTTATTTGAAGAAGAAACAAAAGGAAAAACACATGAAGCAGCAGAAAAAAGATAAAGATCTGAAGATCTTGATGCAGTGCCTTTAACCTCTTTAGTTATAAGGTCCTGAAAAGTGCAAGAATTGAAATCAAACACTGCATGGAGATTTGATTGAACAAGAAGTTTTCCAACCGAAAGAAGATTATTTTTGAAAGTAGGAACATATAGAACATTCTGAAGAACAATATGCTTATTCAAAATGATAGAACCAGCATGCAAAACAATTTTAGAAGATCCATCAGGAAGAGTAACTTTAACTGGAACAGACAAAGTATGCAAAGAAGTAAAAAGAGCCAAATGAGATGACATATGATCCGTAGCTCCTGTGTCTACTATCCAGACATGAATAGGCAAAGGCTTAGAAGTAGATTGTGCAGAAGAAACACAAATGTTACCTGCAAACTGAGTTGAAGGAGATAAAGGATCAGAATGCAAGGATCCAGAAGAAGAATGCATTGCCTTAAGAACCTCCTGGCAAACAGCAGAAACAATAGTAGGATCTGCCCTAGAAGTTGAGGCATTAACTAGTGCAGTAGAAGCAGCAGGAGCTGGACCAAGCACACCAGGAGCAGAAGAAGTATGAGTATGAGCAACAGATTTAGAAGATGTCTGAGACTTGTTCTTTTGGTTTTGGTACCACTCAGGATAACCAACCAACTTCCAGCAGAAATCAATGGAGTGACCCTTCCTATTACAATGATCACAATGAAGATCAGCTTTGGATTTCTTAAAATCCTTCTTTAAAGGTTGAGGAAACCTTGCACCAGACTTAGAAGAAGCAGAAGCTTGAAAGGCAGTAGACTCAATAGCCAAAACCTGATCATTATTCTTATGTTGTTGCTCTATTTGAAGCAAAGTGTGATATGCCTTGTTAACACTAGGAAGTGAATCTTGAGAGAGAAGATTTGTCTTCACCTGATCATAAACTCGATTAAGACCATGAAGAAACTGCATCAACTTATTACGCTGCTCGATCGCAATAAAACGCTTGAGAATGCCACAAGAACACTTCAAAATAACACCACAAGAACACTCAGGGAAGCCATCAATCATTTGAAGCTCATCCCAAAGTCGTTTCATCCGAATGAAATATTCAGTAATAGAGGCATCTTCTTGCTTCATAGATGAAATTTGTTGATGTAAAGCAAATAATCTTGGAGCATTAATATGACCATAACGCTCAGAAAGCTCAGACCAAAGATGAGATGAAGATTCCAGCCGCCATTGAAGAAAAACAGAGACAAAAAAATAGGGTATGAAAATTCAAGAAAACGAAGAAGAATCTGGAGAAGAAAATTGCAGAAACGAAGAAAGGAGAGTGAGAAGAGTTAGATCGTAGAAGAAAAAAGAAGAAAGAAGAAGAAACCAAGAATCAACAATGGCGGAAAAATGCCAGAAGCTTCTGGCTCTGATACCATGAAAGCTCAAATGTGTTTTGTAAGAGAGAAGAAATGTTTTGAGAAGAAGAAGATAAAACTGATCTCATTAAATTAGAAATGCTACAAGATACATATATATAGCATTGCACAATTGGGAAGAAAACAGAATTCCCATTCTCAACTAACTCAATTTAACAAACCAAGCAAAATACCAAAAACAGAAAAAGTAAAATACTTGATGTATATCTAATAGAAAGAATGTGCGAGAGATGGCAATTTGGGTTGATGTTAAGCTTGATTATTGCAAACACGCCTAATTAATCAGAATAAATGCAAAAAAATTTGACACCGAGTGATTGAAATGAATGAGGTGAAAACTAGAATATTTCACATGTCTAAATTAAGCATCCATACATTCAATAGTGTTGTAATGTTTATATGAACTAGAATATGAAGAGTGTATGTAGAAGTATGATGTTTATACAAAATAGTTTCTATCTTGTTGTATCATTTAGATCAACCCAAAATTATGTTATTTATTGATGAAATGGACTATTAACTAGCTAAACGCAATATTCAATAGTCTTGTTATGTTCCTAATCAACATAAATAAAATAAATAAATAAATAAATAAAGAAATAAATAAATAAATAAATAAATAAATAAATAAATAAATAAATAAATAAATAAATAAATAAATAAATAAATAAATAAATAAATAAATAAATTGGGTGATCATTATTCACCAAGCTTGTTATTATTTACCTTGCATCATGAGATTCATGCAAAAAAAAATATATGCCTATTTTGTTGTCAATATTTTACCTCCTCGGATTGTTTTTGAGATTTATCATTTCCAAACATCATGTGTGCCTAACAAAGACATGATACACATTAATTTTTTGGAGGCGTTTGGTATAAAGTCTGTAAACGGAATGAAAAAGCTTTCTATAAGTAGGGGGAAGAAAATGATACACATTATTTTTTTTTATATATGTTTGATATATTGATAGAATAAAAACAATTTTAAAAGTAAATAAATTTTGTTTCAACTAGTTGAATAAGGGTAACAATTAAGGAATTTTGTTACCTTTCAACTAGTTAGATAAGGTCATAAGGGTAACAGTTTGAGGGATTTTGTTAACCTTTAGAAACACTATTTGTTATGTTACGAAATATTTATTTATGTTTCCTATATTACAAAGTATGATAGCAAACACCCCCTTCATGCATGCATAGAACGTTTTACTATATTCTTTCCGAAAATGTGTTATAGCACTATTAGTTGATATAATTTGAATAAGTTCTATATATAATAGCGACCACTTGTTTAACATCTACTTAAACTACAAAGAATCAGTTCTTTAAACATGATTAAAAGTAAAGTATATGATATGTTCTTATATCAACATCAATGCTGATAAAGGCTTATAATAGCCTAATAGGTGCTTCAATTGATAAGTACTGACATTACAAGTTGACAAAAAAATCTCTACTCCGTCGTCTTTAATTGTTAGTTGTATTTCTACTAAAGGATTTTTCCCCATATACTTTTGAGGTATTGCGTATTAATTTATATATCTCTCAACTTTTCAAAACACTTCGTATATTCCTAAATTTTGACCTTTTTGCACGAGGTAGTACCCTCATTAGGAGCATGTATTTGAGAAAATCACCATTTTACGAGCCTATATAAGTTAATTTTTCCTTTTCCTTTATATCTCACTTTACTTACTTTCAACTAGTTTTTATGTGCACGCGATGCGTGCTTAGACGTATAAATATTGTAATATTTCACTAAAAATGATTATATACTCCGTAGAATGAATTAAATTAAAATGTTTCTAACTAATTAGCAATACAATTTATCTGAATTGTAATTATATTGTAAATAAATGTAATATGAAATTCAATATTATACCATACGTGTTTCAATTCAATCTGGACTAATGTTCATTGATTTAGCTTTTGTACTAATTAAATCACATAATAAATAAAATTTCGATTTTAAATTTCATAATAAGTAAAAGGGTAGTTTAGGCACTTCAATTCAAAAAAAAATTAAAATTCATTAAGGTTATAAAGGTCATTTAAGAGGGGGGACACCATCTTCCTCCTCTCTTCCCTTATATAATAGAGATTATATCTCACAAAAAAATGCAACGAAAATCTAATGATTACGTAAATTTAACCAATTATGAAGAAAATCAACTTAAGTGCTCAAATTTCCAAGGAAACATTTTTTTTTTCTATGTAGCGATAGCGTTGAGATATAAGTAGAAGTAATAATGAAATAATGATGTAAATATTCAAAAATTAATGATCACCTCATATACCTCCCAAAGTTCAAGGTCAGGGTATATTAAGCATTTTGAAAAGTTTGGGGTTGGGGTATATGAGTTAATGCACAATATCTCAAAGGAATACGAGGAAATATCCCTTTTAACAAAAGGATAAAACTTAATCTACCCACCGGGTTGACTACCCACCACTAATATAGTGTTRTTAGTGGCATTGAGAGTCCCACTTGTTTAAAATAATATTAGTTTAATGCTTTATTAGTAGTGGGTTGTCAACCCGGTGGGTAGGTGTAGCAATGTCCTTAACAAAATTGTACTCCCTCTGTTTCACTAAATTTCTATCACTTTTACTTTACGTGTTTCCCAATGCACAATTTACAAATGAAATATCTTTAATTATACATGAGTAAAAATTATAAAAATTGGATTTTAATAAACTATTTGTTAATACGATTTTAACAAGACCACACTTGACTATATTCAATCTTTCACATTAACGAGAATTTAAAAGATTCTCACTATTCATTATGGCATGAATTCAATGGGATGGAGGGAGTACATACTTTGACTGTCATTTCCCATTTATATATAGGGTAATGGTGTATGCAAGCTTACCTTAGAAATAACTACTCTCTCTGATTTTTAATATTATGCGCATTTACAATGTGGGAGAAAATTTGAAATAATCTCTATTATACGGAGTATAATGGAAGGGAGGAGGTAGTGGCGGCGGTGTCCACCTAAATTTACCTTTCTACCCTTACTTATCCTTCTTCAATATTTGTTTTAATAAGGTTATTTTGGTAAATCGAATATTTCATAATCAAGTGAGATTACACTACTAACCTTCTTACTAATCCTTCTTCATTATTTTTAGGAAGNTTCTCACTATTCATTATGGCATGAATTCAATGGGATGGAGGGAGTACATACTTTGACTGTCATTTCCCATTTATATATAGGGTAATGGTGTATGCAAGCTTACCTTAGAAATAACTACTCTCTCTGATTTTTAATATTATGYGCATTTACAATKTGGGMGAAAATTTGAAATAATCTCTATTATACGGAGTATAATGGAAGGGAGGAGGTAGTGGCGGCGGTGTCCACCTAAATTTACCTTTCTACCCTTACTTATCCTTCTTCAATATTTGTTTTAATAAGGTTATTTTGGTAAATCGAATATTTCATAATCAAGTGAGATTACACTACTAACCTTCTTACTAATCCTTCTTCATTATTTTTAGGAAGGTTATTTTAGTAAATTGTATATACTCCATATTATAATCACATGATATTAAACTTAATTGTCAATCTAAAACCAATCAAATTACRAAGTAGATTATTTCAATAATTTTGTTACAATCCTAATATTTATATATTTATTATATAAGAGAAGGGGATGTGGTGGCGACTACATGAAATTACTCTCTTAGCCTTCGATCTTACCCATATAAAATACAATTTCAAAAATGAGGAAAATTATTATAATTTGAAACGGTACTCAAAAAAATTATTATTATTATGAACTAAACACCATAATCCAATATTATCATCAAACAATTTTCAACCTAATTGTTTTACACTACGAATAAGTACAATAAAAAAGTTAACAATGTATTACTATTTATATTATTATTCTTTCTATTGGTAATAAGTACTCACTTAATTTGTTGGTATATATAAAATTGTCACGCTAAAAATGTTACCACACGCATTGCGTGCTTAAAAAACTAGTATATTATAATGTGAGTGGTCGGGGTAAAAAATTAAAAATAAATGGGAGAGAGAATGTGAAAGGAGAAAAAGTAAGTAAGGGAATTTGGGTTTAAAAAACAAAAATAGATTGAAGAGAGAATATGTCAAAATGAAATAAAACACAATACATAAAACATTAAAAATTGACC
>SNQN01013469.1:0-13171 GCA_008642245.1 Bassia scoparia | reverse complement strand
TTAAATTAAATATTTTATATATTTTTATTTATTTTGTTTTGGATAAAGAGGAAAAGATAGATTTATTTTTATCATAAGATATAATTTTAACGGAAATACTAGAATTCAAATAAAATATATATCGTTTTCATGAGATAAATCCTAACATATTTATAATAAAATATATCCATAAAATATTTGATCTTTCTTATAAAATACAACGTAGTATATTTATAAGAAAATATATTTATAAATATTCGAAAATTACGGGGGTTTACAACCAGCCCAGTCAGCATCAGAATAGGCAATAATAATATAAATGTCCCGAGAAGGAAGAAGCCACAACCCATGATCCGCAGTACCTATTAAGTACCTGAAAATACGCTTAACAATATCAAGGTGAGTAGTACGAAGAACATGCATAAACTGAAAAACTAAGTGTACAACATAAGTAAGATCAGGTTGAGTCATAGTCAAGTATTGAAGAGCTCCTACCATACTACGATACTCAGAAGGATCAGCAAGCAAATCACCATTAGTAAGAGAGAGTGTCGTTCTAGATGGAAGAGGGGTACGTAAAGTAGGGCTGTTCAAAACCAGATACCGGAAAAATTCTGATTCGAATTTCCGGTATTCGAATTTTCGGAAATCTATTTTTTTTATTCCGATTCCGATCCGAATAATCCGGATTTTCGAATTTCTGGATATCCGAAAAAATCGGATCGGAAAACGGATATCCGAATCCGGTTTGGAGCTTAATATTACGTGACTTTAATTAATGTCAATTTTTAATTAAAATCCAATCATTTTGGATCAATATCCGATTTTCCGAATTTACAAATCGGATATCCGAATTTAAAAATCAGATATCCGTTCCGATTTCTGAATTTAAAAGCCCAATTTTACATATAATTCGGAAATTCGGATATCCGATTTTCAAATTCGGCAATCCGGTTCCGAATTTAAAAACCCGATATTCGATCCGGTTTTCCGAATTTAAAAAAACCGAATCGGAAGTCCATATTTTCGGGAAAAAAAAAATCATAGATCGTATCGGAAATTTCTGCACAGCTCTAGAGTTACGTACAACCTAAATACCAAGAAAATAATGAAGATCACCCAAGTCCTTCATAGCAAACTGAGTGGCAAGTAATGAAATATATCGATGAACAAAAGCAGGAGAATTGCCAGTAATAACAATATCATCAACATATAAGAGAAGATATAGAATATCCTTGCCACGACGGAAAATAAACATAGAAGTGTCAGACTGAGAACAAAAGAAYCCCTGTCGTAAGAGAAAACTACTAAAACGATGAAACCAAGCTCTAGGAGCCTGTTTCAAACCATACAAAGCTTTTTTGAGGCAACAAATATGATTGGGAAATTATGGATGAGCAAAACCCGGAGGTTTTTCATGTGACACTCCTTTTGTATGAAAATCATGTAGAGAAAGCATATTTTACTTCATTCGCTTATTATTCCAATCCTTTTAAATGAGATGATCTAAGGCAAGAAGAATTAAAATCAAGAAACGGAAATGGTAGTTGGGCTTAATACGACAGATTTGATTATAAATGTTTGATCAAAATCCAACTAGCTTGATTGCATATTGCACATATGGCGGCAATTATCCGATCTTGCATTGTTTTCCGCTCAATTCATTAGAGTAAATACCATAGAATTGTATTTGTCCTAAATGCCATTTAGGGAACATTTTATATATTTCTGTTTATTCAAGGTACCTAATTCCTAGTGGTAATATAGAAATAAAGCGCTGGAATCTCGTATTCATAAGCCTACCAATCTAGGTCCTTGTTTATATCTTTAGAAAAACTTGCTCCGTTTCGAGAGGGAGTAAACATATTGACTAAAAAAGACAAAAATTTCGTAATGCTTTTTTGTGTGTTAAGAAAAAACCCAGCTTTGAAACTGAGTTTGCTTGATGTTGAGAAGAAAGGAAGAAATGTCGAGGTGTGAAGACAAATAGATGTAGAGGTGTTAGATGACTATGGTGGTGTTAGACAAGTTGGAGTTAGGGGGTGGAAGTCCAGCGCAGAACTCGACACGACTGTGTAGCAGATCAGGAGAAGGTAGGACGAAGGACAGACATAGGCAACTATAATGGGAGTTTGTTGAAGAAGGACTCATACTCCGCGTCAGTAATACGGAATCAGGCAGATGGTGATGCATAGAGAGAGGATGAAGTACTCTGGTGTATGGAACTAAACAAACCAATCACAAGAAGGAAGAGGTGTCAACTATGAGTTGATATAATAATAGTGAAATTAAGGAAGTGAGTCTAATAGTATGGGTAATATGTGGATCAATCATTTGTGTGCATAGAATGTGCAACAAGAGTGGTATATTTAGGTAAGCTAGACTCATAGGGAGTGATTATCATAAGAGACTGAAATGGAAATCGACTGTATGGATCTAGATGATAGGTACGATATCTTATATGTGGGTACTTAAAAGAGATCTAAAGGGACTAGGGGACTATGAACGTTGATTGGCAGAATGGATAGGTAAAGCAATTCCATCGAAAAACAGCATAAACAGTAATAAGGTAGTATTAACCATATTAATGAATGTTATTACGTAAGTTGAAGTAACATTTTCAAATTAAGTTGTTGAGAGATATTATGCGAAATATAATGCGGTTGCGATAAGATATGGTTACCAAATTAAAGGCGGTATTAGTTGATATAGCATGGTATCATCATAAGTAGAGAGATGATTATGTCTGATACAAAAATAATAATTCATTTTATGTTTTGGTATAATTGACACGAATGTTTGCAAATAATGCTACCCAATTTATCAATAGATGGCATAAATATGATTCGTTTTTCAGAAAAAACTCTGCTACACATTCACTTTGTAAGACATAGATCTGTATTTTATTAAGCATCAAATAAATTTTCATCTAGTGCATAAAGACAAGAATTTATTTCAAAAACTCTGATTTATATGGCTAGGATAAATCACGTACAGTAAATCAATCAAAAATAAAACACAAATTCAATGAAACCAAGATTAGATTTAATTAGAGATTGCAAACATCAGAACTGAATAAGTGCATGGTTTAATCACAAGTAGTGCACAACATCTTAAATAGGGCTAATACACGGGCTTTGATTTCTAACTTGCCAGCAAACACAATCAGACAAACAGTAGCCGTTAACAATGGCTTTATTCTTCTAAGAGTATCTAAGATCACGTGCTCCAACAATGACTAAGAGCTGATAGCCAACTGAAGCGTAGTGCGAAGAGTTTGCAATAGTATTGTCTTATTATTCGTTGGTTTGGACTTCTAAATTTCTTCCTCTAGCTATTATAGGTGTTGTGTCAAAATTTCTGAATAAATTTTTGAATATGTGTAATCTGAATTTGGCCTTATATTCAATTACTATAATTCGATACACCTAAAATCTGGTTCATAATAGGTGCGAGATAAATGTTGTTTAATTAATTTTTTTAATTACCGTTTCTTTGTATTAATCCCATGTATTTTGGATTGATTATTATCTTTCAAGGTCGTAATAAGTTGAATACTTTATAAATATTTTTTTTTAGTAGCAAGTGTTTAAGTACTATTAGAGTATAGATTTTATGAAGGGTGAGGACCAAGTATCTTTAGGTGATGTTAAAATAACCTATACAAATTTCTGTTAAGTTAAACTCTACGAGTTGTGTAATTGAATCCAAGTTTATAGTTTTGTGATTACATTTATCTCTATATTAGTTATTTGATGTTACTAATGCAAATATTTGTAATGATACTCTAGACTATAGCTTGTACTCCAAATTTTATGGAAAAAAGCCAGTGAAATTTATTTGCAACCACATCTGCTCATTGGAAGTTCATAACTTGTAAATTACTCCCTTGATGTTTCATTAGACATTGTGGTTAAAGCTTATTATAACACATATTCGTATGTTTGGTTCATAGTTAGAGAATATGCTGTAGGTATGGATTAGTGTAATTTATAGGAAACTGGAAAATGTTTATATACTGAAGAATATTGGGATAAGCGGGATAACGATCATAATTGATATACTGAATCATATCATGTCAACGAGCAACTGAACTGACTACATAACAGAAAGAACAACAAAACTGAAACTGAACTACAATGAACGTAAAAAACTGCAACGCTGAATACAAACTGAAGATGAAATTAATATGCTAAAAATTGATAAGGTTGGTTTGCAAGTACATAATTGAATTGAATTTCAAACAACTTAACATTAACTGAATTGGAATTTAAATCTAAACTGAAACTTACAATAAAAATATATCATGTTAAGATTACTAGCTTTAATTTGTAATAGTAATGGCTTATTTGGCAACTCAATTTATAGCATTGTAAACTTAAGTTATAAGTATTATTTTAATATTTGTGGAGCTATGAATATAAATAATGACATAGACTGACTTATATATTATCATAGATTCTTGAATATTAAATATAACTATAACGACTTGAAATATATATAATTATACTAATAGACTTATTATGTATATGACATAGAACTATTTAATGTTTAGATAAACGACTTTATATATATAATTGGACATAAGGTGTGATTGGATTAACATGATGGGATAAAAATGGTCTAATAGTATGTGGACTGATTTGGGTATTATTGTGAAAACATAGACGCTCTAAACTTAAGATTTACTGAGCACCTTAATTTGACCAAGGACTTGACTACCATAATTTACACATAGAGCATATTGGATATTGATATATAAATATTAGATTGATTTTTTGCCGCCACTTGAATTTTTTAACGCACATTTGGTACTTAAATATGTTAGTTTTTCCTTATTTTATACGAATTGTGTTATTACTACTTCATCTCATGTTTATGTTATAGAAAATAGTTACTGTTACTACAAACGAAAGTATAACTTTAATATATACTAGCTACATGTAATTTGCTTTCAAGAAATTAATCGTTAAAGATTTTTTTTTATAACAAAAAGATGTACGCTATGGTTCAAATGGAATAAAATTGGAAATTGTAGTGAAACCAATCTAAATCAGACCTGAACTAACTGAACTGTATGGATAACCAATTTAAAGTTCAATACTGGAATAAACGAAAGCCAACTGAACGGACTAATTGAAAAAAATGACTAGGAACAGAACTGAACATAAACTGTTTAATCGAATTGAAACTGGAAATAACTGAGACGATGAATTATACATGGAAGGTTTGTTAGTTGTTGAAATTATCAGATAACGTGTAAGAACAACAAAAATGTCTCCCCAATGAGTAATAATGATGAAATTTCCATGTTCGTCGAATAATTCGAATCGAAAAAGAATGACGTCGTAATGAAAGCTCGAATATGTGGAAGTCATAGATACTCCGAATCTGAGCAAGGTCAAAATATCGATGCGAAAATATTTATTCTTTACGGGAGTTTATTACTCGATAAATTTCTAAGGGGTTTTTAATACAGATTAGCTGCGGATTCTTCTTCGCTTGTTGTGTTTCATGATGTGTTCCTACGATTTTCTGAATCCGCTAAGTTATTTGATTTAAATTAATTTATTTCTTGAATTATTCTAAGAATGATTTCTGATGAAATTTTGCAATGTTTAAATACGCGAAGATGATACGCAGAAAATCCATAATAGTTAGAAAAAATCGTCGGAAAGTTTCTAGAAATAGACTTATAACTTTATGGAAAGGAGAGCGCTAGATTATTCCGGTACTGGAAGAAAATCAGGACGTAAGGAAGTTATTCGAATTTGAAATATTCTAGATTTTATATTGAGAAAAATATTATTTTGTGACGCAAAAAGCTGCGTATAGCGCGGGTGCTTAGGAGCGTATAATACATTGGGTATTTTGAATGGGAATTGGGTTGGTCGAATGCTTGAGGGCGTATATAACGCTCAGGAGCAGGTCGTATACGACTCCTAGGTTCAAAGAAATGTCAGACTGATAAGACTAACGATTCCATGTAAAGGGATTCAAGACCACTGGCACTTAAAGGGATTGATGAGCCTTGTTTTCCATGGTATTCACACCATTTTTCTTAGGAACGGTGTAGTGATACAGAAGTGGTTTTTTCAACTTATGAGAAAGAAAAGTACTTGGGAAGAACAATATCCACTGCAATATTGCAATGCAGTAGTAATCAGGGAAAAACATTCAAATACCAAAATCCTTTCCAGACGTATGAAAATTCCTTAACAGGGAGAGAACAGGTTCACGTACGCGTATCTACTAGAATGGAAGAGGAGTTGCTGCCACGTGCTAGTCTCCGCTCCTACTTGAAGAAGAGATGTCAAGAAAATCATTTCTTAACTCCAGGCAGATACAAAGATCATCTCAAGTATCAGGAGGCCTACCTTACATTCGAAGGTTACGGACATTGGAGTGGAGCTATAAGAAATGATACTTCTTCAATTCACATAAGTCAGTTGGAGGTCTTACTTCAGGTCGAGTCGGATGTGTCATTTCCTAAAGCTGACGTTATACATTTTTCTTTTTCCATTCGAAGTCTATGATGATTAGGTTTAGGATCAGCTAGATACTGCAATTGATAGCGACTAATGAAAATTTTTTGTCTTATTAATAAGTAAGATATGTTTAAATTTTCCTCATTTTCTTTAGCCTATCCACTATACGTTATGTTGCTAGCTAATGTTAATGCGAATAATGTTATATGGTGATACGGATGCAACTCACGACAATTTCAAATGACATGTTTGCAAAGTTCAAGGAGGCTTTACTTTGTAGCTCCACAAAATAATATACAAAACATCTTCCTCATTCTCTACATCAAAATCAAGAATCCTTGACAAACCTTTGAGCATAAACACTAGTGATCACGTCGAGGCTATCTTTCTTTCATCACCCACCACGACCTAGCCTATTGGACCAAGACGGTTGGTGAGGATAAGGCTTGTGTAGAAAAAATAGAAAAATAAGAGAGAGATAAAATGGAGCAAAAAGTGTCAAAAAGAAAGCACGTATAAAGTCAACTCCAAAGCCAGTCATTACAAATACGCAATCAAAGTCATAATCTAAATCGAAATTCAGAGACCAATTTCAAAAGATATTCAATAAGACAAAAAGTAGTAGGAGTCTAAAAATGCACAACTTGCAGCGAAATACAGCGCGGGTCACGTTATGATACGATCGAACATTTTAGACCTCAAACATAAGCTTTCAATGTCACAACCGAAAAAAGCCGTGTTCACCACGAGGCATTGTCAAATCACCCACGGAATACGACGTCGTGATTCAAAAAGGATACGTAGAGGAACTTGTCGAGGTCCGATGTGAGGTCCTTTATGTAGATCAAATGTAGCATTCTCGTGATAGGAGTCTAACAAAAGATAATTTGAATTCTCTAAAGCTAGAGATCAACAAATATTCTTAGTGTAGAGGGCGCGTTAGACATAATGACGAGGTGTTAGACTATACATGATTACATAGGTCCAACTCACATAAAAATATCCCCGTTTTATACTCTGAGTTCACCAAATTTGATGCCGTTAGGTGAAGTTTCTTGATAGCTTTTAGGCCATCTCTCAATACACTTAAGAGGAAGGCTATCTCCTCATTACTGTCTTAGGCTATCATGACATCTGACAACACATATCGATCATGCATTCGTTCCCAAAGGCATGGCAGATTGGGCAGCATTATCGTCACGCAAATGTTCTCTTCCTATGATGGCACATTTAGCATCAAGTTACATGATTGGGCATAATCAAAATCACATCCTCATTTTTATCATGATTTACCGAACACACTATAAGTGATAGTAGCCGCACCCTGACTCCAAAATTCACTACTTACAGTTGCTCGCATCAAACATTGCGCCATTTACAAATTCTGTAAAGGCTGGGGCTCACATAAGTAATAGCACATGCAACTCACAGTACAAGATAAGGACCAATTACAAACTCAGACATCACCCGAACCCATGGAGGTGGGAGGTGCTCACTATGCAAATCAAAGGCATCGCTTTGATTGATGCATTCAGATGGGAGCTTGATACGCTTACAATACAGCACAAAGCATTTAACATTAGTTCTACATCCTTGGTCATTTCACTGCATTGATTAAGAATAGACTTGCGATGTACCAGCGTTCGATAAGCATCATCTTGCCTTGAGCATAACATACATCATCATGCTATGCATCCTGATAACACATAACATTGCACATTGCACATTGCCATTGCACAACACAAACACATTACACATCACATCTTGCAACCTCACACGAAGGCTAGAGCCATCTTACATGCAGAACAGTCCTACAATCAAATACTTTGACTGTCGTTCTTAGAGTTGAAATTTCGTCTCTATCAGCGCAGCAGTGGGGGGCTTTCACAAAAAATGTTTCACACTTGGGTTTGCGGAAATTGTTCTCGCACAAGAAAATTCATATATGCGATAACCGTCGGTTTGTGGGAAATTTTTCTCTACCCCAGGCTAGACATAAAGAGGATTATTGATCACCATATATATGCAGAGACACTTAGGGTCTAATTATGAATTTTTCTTCTCTCGGTTTTACAGATGAATATCCTACGAGAGCAATGCTTTCGGTTGCCACGATTTGCCCAACCAGACGACAAATTTGTGTTTTGAATATTCAAGGACAATTCTGTTTAGCGGGGTCTACTGGATTTCTCCTCGGGTATACACGAAAATTACAGCACAAACCATCTTATTCTGTCTGAGAGTGTTGCCGCTAAGAAGAGTTCAAGGCACACATCTGTTTGGGTCTTGATGAATGTCATTCTCCCGCTATACATATGGTATGAATAGGAGTTCGTCAGCATAATCTTGCCGGTTGTCTTGGAATTCTTCTCCCTGCTAAACAGGGAAAATTCAGGCAGCGAATCTGGGACTTGTCTAGGGAGATCTTTGCTCCCCGCTATTGAAGTTCGCAGCAACATGTTCGGTTGCTTTGGATATCTTCTCCGTCAAGGACAGTTTTCGCAGATCTTACCGGGTTTTTGGATTTTACTCCTGACCGAGCACAAAATCGCATACACACATAAACTCTGCGCGCCGGAAAAGCCAGAGGGTCAGCCGTTGTAGTAGAAACCACCGAGGTACCATCACAGACTGCGTAATGTCCAAGGGATAAACTAATAACCTGAGGTGCGCTGGTATGATTCGAGTGTAGGGAGATATCTGAGAACAGTATTTTGCAGTACTTGATAAGAGGTATTTAGAGATGATTACAGATCATATAAGGCCAGAGTTGAAACCGAGAGGTAAAGTCAGGACGATGCGATGAGCAAGGTAGGATAAAATCCGCTGAGGGTTCTTTGAGTTTGGACGGTTGCCCGATAATATCATGAAGTACTAAGGACCTTTTCAGTCTTGTTAGAATAAAGCGAGCAGAACTAAATAAAGGTATGTATTGACTCTCTTCAAGACGCATCATAACTAAACCAAGATGGTGGCGGCTTCTAGTAAGGACTAATAATAATGTATCATTACAACCAAAAAGATGCAGTAGTACATGCTTATAATTGATGGTATGGAAGTTAAGAAATTAGTCAAGGAGGGTTTAGGATGAGTTACTGTTAACGAAGAAGCGCGATGAGTCTGTATACTTCGAAAGGTGAAATAAAGTCACCTGACGTAGAATAATGGTCGGGAGACCTACTAATGTTCGAACTAGGAATCGGCGACATAACAGCCATTGATGTGGAGTCGGTTAGATTGTGATGGATCTGGAATCGTAGTGCTGAAACGGTCAATAGTAGTTCATTACACGGATTTATAACTGAAATATCAGTAACATTAGGGTGATGCTGCCAAGGTGATCCTTGACGTATATATGTTAAGGCAATCAGGTGGTGCAACTAAATAATAAGGGCTGAAGGAATCGCCAATCTTAAAGTTTAAGTACGGGTGCAATGACGATTATAGGTTAGCGGATGATACTCAGGAGAAATAGTAGGTGTTTCAGGTTGAAAATCCAGCGAAAATTATGAGTAGCATGATGTTGAATTATTATACTATGCTGAGTTGGTGTTATCGTTTCAGTCTGGTTGTCTACAGGCTTTCACACAGTTATACGCGCTGGGCAGGAGTTCTCCGGTAGGCTTTTTGATTTAGTCACATTTCCATGCGGTGTAGATCTACATTTGAATTCTAGACACGTACCTCGATAAACGTATGAATTTTATATTATTTTCTGATTTCTTTGGATTTCCTATGCATTTTGCACACGCAGGTATAGATCATCGGCAGATGCATCTTTTTTTACGAAAGTATCATTGAAACTGTATTCGAATAACGCGGATGTCTATTGATACGTACTTTCTTGGATAGGTTAAGAACTAGTATCACGATTGGATCGAAGTTGCGAATAAACGAACAAATAAATGGAGATTTCATTCCAGATTGAATGTTGTCAAGATGTTTTGGTGGAAATATCATATTACTACGCAAAAAGCCTACGTATATACGCTTCCTAAGGACGTATATACGCAGGTCTTTGAGGAATTGTTTGTAGTGTTGAGGATCGAAATATCCAGCTCGGAGCAGCGTATAATAGTGCACTAAAATGAAGTGTAATATAAGCTCATATCAATGAAGCGTATGAATAACAGCATTCTTTGCATCCAGGGTATCATTGATTATAATAGGAAAATATTACAGAGCCCTGACAAAATCATTTTCGAGCTTAGTTAAACGACTAAAAAGCAAGAGTGCATAGAAATACTTTGATAACACGATTATTCAATAAGTTTCACAGAGTCTTCACGACTATTCAAATGTCCTAAACATGGAAGGTATCCGACGAAAGCATTCTCTCAAATTCACAACTTCTCATTTACAACTAAAAACGTTTCACACAGATAACATTCATATAAAACAACTGAGTCTTTTTGCGGTTCGATATACGAAGTACGTATTGGACAAGCGTAACTATAAGGAGTGGAAATTATGAGATTACTCAACGAATAGAAACCTCTTCTTACATGTGTAAATCTGATCAATATTTTCTTTTAAATTTTATAATTACATAATTATAATAAGGTTTTGAATATGTAATTAGCAAGATCAATGATAATGAAAACAAAATGTTAAACGATGATGTATGGTATATGTTTAATGTTTTTAGGATCATGTTGATTAATAAGGTTTAGATTTATTATTAATTGTGTTTAAGAACAACAAGGGAGATGAGAATTGATGCACTTCACAACTATCTCTCATTGCAAATAATGTGTTGGTTATTATTTGAAATGTTTGTACTATTTATTGCTGAATTTGCTTCACGCCCACATACATGGCTCATAATACATGTTGGTAAAGTCTTTTTTTGTTTTACTTGCAAGCAGACATGGTTCAAGACCAAATTAAGCGGATAATCGTATGCATCACAACTACGACCACTTAATCATGAGGGTCACAGAGCAACAAAAACTCATAATGCGCGTGCGATTGAGGGCGACCATGCATGATCATTGATACTGTATCAACCTTGCTGCCACCCGTGAATGTAAAGGAACATAGGGACCTTTCAACTTGTACCAGGACATGTAACTAAACTACGTACGAGGTGTAGATGCTGGCCTCGCCCCATGTTCCATCAGGGAACCTGAAAGACCTTAGCTAACACGGCCTTAGTCAGATCCACCAATGCAACCAGGAAAGTGGTAGACATGCCTGCTGAGTCGGTCATCTGCGTTGGATCTTCACATCGAATACATCGGATTACTTAACGACACTTATAAAAGTTGATGGGAGCTGCAGGCTCTTGAAGCCGACTAGGCACTTTTGGATTTGAATTGAAATATCGACCTTATAGAGCACTTTCCACGAATACAACGATTGCCACAGATCCTTGAGCATGGTTGCTTTGAGCTTTCCTAGTGTGAAAAATGGATTTGTAACGAGTTTGCTGAAGCCCAAATGTCTAATATTGAACACGAAGCATCACACCAAGTTGCAGCAATGAATTTAGATAAGTCATAAAGGAATGTTTCTGGATTCTAATTGTGTTATAGAATAATTTTTTTTGGTTTGGATAGTATAGTTGCATGGCTTGGTTATAATTTTTGTTTTTGGTAAGACTTTTTTTTTATATGATATGAATAGATGAACAATTTTATACAAAATGTGTCCCTAAATTTATTTTGAAGTTCCAGATATTATTCTCACAGCCTCTAGTAACTATCTATCAGATGGCAGAAAGAAGTGGTTGCCTTCTTCTTGTTAATCTGTGGCAAATTTATAATTGCCCTCGGATAAAATGTGTAGGTTGAGCAACAATAATGTTGCCTTAAAGGTGGCATTAGGGCAACTAATAAATAACTCGGCGCGGATTATATTGCCCTTTAAACAGTAAGTTCTCTTATTTGAATATATCTTGACCTGCCTCAAAAGGTGACATAAAGCGGCAACTTATAATTAGTGATTGTGTAATGGTTCCTCAAAGATAGAGTGTCTTTACCAATACAAGATATTGATCGTTTGGTATATGTATTTTTTGTTTTTGGTTTTACATTTGTTTTGCATTTTTTATGTTTTGATTTTATCTTCTTTACTCATGTAAATGAGCTCTTATGTGCACTATTTCTAGATTTCTTATTTGTATGGGTGTTATGGCGCCAGAGATTCACTACATTGCGGTAATTTAGCTAGATAACTTTTTATTTTTTGTATAAGCGATAGCGAGATTCGCGATCGGAACATTAAACCGTCTTGGTTTGCCTCATAAATGTACAGTTGGATTCTTATAAGTAGCTGATGTTTCGGGCATGATTTTGCAAGATTTGTTTACTAAGCTACGTCTACGATGATTAGTGTATGGACTGGTATTAATCTATAGGTTGCGATTCTATATGAGTATATTGTGCAGTAGGTGTCGCAGATCAATTTGATATATTTTTGTGCTAAGATATAGGATTAAGCCGACGGAGTCAATTAGATGGAAAATTTGATCAACTGTTAATCAAGGTTAAACTAATGAGCATTGAAAAAATTGTCTGTTCTTAATATGAAGAAGGCAAATTACGAGGTTTTAATAAGAAATTGTGAAGTTTAAGCTAAAAATAGTGGGATTAATAATTCTTGGAGGTTAGGATGGTAGTCCAATTTATAGTTGGCTTGAACTTTACGTAAAACAGTATCAGCTTACGTGATACTTAGGGATTACGTCTGTCTTCTACCGT
>SNQN01013468.1:0-13171 GCA_008642245.1 Bassia scoparia | reverse complement strand
ATGTACTGTTCAATCTCGCCTCACTAATAACAATTGGAGGGGATAACAACCTAATCAATTGTTTTAGTGGAATTGGGTTGAACTTGACCAGGACAAACATTTATCGTGTTTGATCGCTCCATAACCAATTACGAGTTTGATATTGAAACTAATCCACTTAAAACTTGTCTAAATCCGAATTGAGCGAGGCGCGATCGGGTGGGTTGCGAAAAAACCTTTTTCAAAATATTTCAACAATTCATGATAGAACTCGGTTTGGCAAATTATTGAAATTGACTTGTGCTTGTTATGTAGTCAGCAACCTAACAAATTAGGGTAAGTCTTTATTTCCGTCTACCACACTCATCAAAGTATCATGATCAATTGATTTTCTACCTGTTTGGAAGTCATTCATTTAATTATGGGCATATCTTTTCCATTATTTGTTGGACATCAAATATTATGAGGCGACTTTTTCCCTTTTCCATAGTAAATCATTATTGGTGATAGGAAATCATATCAATTTGGACTTTCATAGTGCATATTGATTATTTAAAATTTTGATTGTTTATTGGCTTGCCAAAAAGGACAAAAAATGAAGACTAAACATTTAAAGGAAGAAGAGTKTTAATTCCAACTAGAACTACTCGAGCCCATAAGAAAATCATTCACTCTTAAGCAACTCACATGTAAATGACAAACATGCAAACACGTCATTATTAGGGCATGTAAGCATGTTTACTTACTTGAAAACTCATAAATTGAATTAAATTGGACTGAACTGATTTGAAATATTTAACAGAACTAAATTGAACCGATAATAACAATTTGATGAGTGATTATTTTCATATGTGAACAGGTAGAAGTGAATTTCTTTGTTTATTAGGAGATTCATCAAATTATAAGTATTGTCGAGTTTATTACAAATAATTCTCTTGATGAGACAAAGTCACTTGGTGATTGATTGGACTTGGTTAATCTACACACAAACCAGATGCAATAGGCTAATCAATCATCAGCCATTAACACTGTCTGGCCAATCTGGAATCGTTATGTTCTTGAAAAATAAATCATAGGTGGACTTAAATACTTAATCATGCTACATACACAATAAGATCAATATGTCATGTACATAAAATATTTTGTTTGCAACCTTTAATCTCTTCCATGCAGGGCCGGCCCATGCGATTTCGGGACCCTGTTCTAGTTTTTGAAATGGGCCCTACTAAAAATACCGTAATATTTTTTTTCAAAATAATATATAATGCATATATATTAAATTGAAGGGTAGATGTTTGAAATATATATTGAAATTGGTTGAAAGTTTATTAAGGATGAAAACTTAGTCATCTGATTAAAAATGAAAAATAGGAGTTTGAATGTGAAAAATGAGACAAATACCATTGAAATATTTATTTTAATGAATAAATTCTTCTTATTCATTGCCATTTATTTTTTTCATTTTTTTTGAAGGGTCCTATACTCCTGTCCTGTTCATTGTCATTGAAAATTGAAAGAGAGATGAATGAGATAAGACAGTGGGGGTGTTTGGCAATTAGAGTTTTGGGAGAAAAATAGAGTTTTGGACCACTATTGGAGTCTTTGATTAGTCAAAACTCTAATAGGGGTGTTTGGTAAATAGAGTTTCAAGAGAGAGTTTTGGGATGAAAACTCTCAAAATCAAAAACCTCCTGATAGAAGCTTTTTGTTTAGAGGATTTGGAGAGAGAAAAAAGAAATGACCTTTTGGCCCATAATTATAAAATTTATACTTCCTCCGTTTCTTATTAATTGCACCACTTTGCCTTTTGCGGATTCCGAGGTAATTTTTTGATGGAGTAATTAGGTGTGTTGAAGGGTAGTAGGATGTGTTGATGGGCCCACCACATGGGTGTAGTGTTAGAGGTTAATTACAAAATTTGTAAGGGTATAAAGGTCAATTCATCCCAAAAAAAACCAAAAGTAGTTATAAAGTAAAGTGATGCAATTAATGTGAAATTTCCGTAATAGGAAATCGGTGCAATTAATAAGAAACGGTGGAAGTAAATGATTAAACATGTCCATAAATGTCATTTCATACCAATAAAAGGGAATCATCTTTTAGGATAGCAATCAGCTAAGTTTTACCAAACACAATATTGTAAAAACTAGTCAAATCCGTAGTCAAATCTTCTAAACAAAAAATTAAAACTCTATACTCTAACTCTAAACTCTGTTTGCCAAACAAGTCCAGTAATTTTTTTCAAAAAAAAAAGTAAAAGAAAGAGCCTAATTTGAGATTGTTGAAAACTTTGATACTCGTAAGTTGAACTATAGTATAGTAAGGCTCTGTTTATTTGGACTTTATTGGAGCTGAACTTAACTTARCTGAAATGAATATTTTATGAGAGAAGAATATTAGGTTAGRTAACTGAACTAAACTTAACTAAATTTATGTACCATAGAAATAAGTCCAAAGAAATAGGRCCTAATTGATTGTAAWACAATAAGAATWGAAAAGCAGGAAATATGTCAGAAATTTTAAATGAAATTACAAGTACTCCTTAGAATTTGTGCATTTACCCTTGTTAGTGATTTGTTTTTGTTAAAATAATACCTTTCCTAAGCAATTGGGCTCCTACTGAAACATGGGTCCCATAAATTCGGGACCCTGTGCAAGAGGTCTGCTTGCACAAGTAAAAGACCGTCTTTGTTTCCAGGAAATACGTAAAAATTATTTTGTTACCATCTTTATGTAACGGATCGAGGATGCATATCACAACTTGTGATCTTAGCATACACATCATTTATCCCTAATTCCTGACACTTTCGATTTACTATTAATTAACAAGAAAAAGAAATTACCAATAATTCTTGTATATTATTCACATATACTCTATCCATTTTTTTATTTGTAATATATACCATAAATAATGGATGTATCAGGTTACTTGCACTGTTTCTATTTTAAGCATGTATAACTCATCAAACATTCGATTTTATGTACTGTTTCTATTTTAAATTTATCCATACTACACACTCCTTCATTCTTATTCAATTGTTAGAGCGTTTTTTTTAACTTGAAAATACCCTTGTAAATAAAAAATTCATTGAAATATGTAATATAATTAAAAAATTTAAAGGGAATTTGTTATTTTAACGAGTGACATTGGRCACACATTAGAAAAACCGTTATTAAAAACTAATGAGTAACTAAATTAAGTAAACTCCGTAATTGAAACCCTTTGATGATAGTAACAATAACAAAATCAAGTACTTGATATGACCATAACAACTTAAGAAGACCCAACAATTTTGTTTATTGTTTTCCTTCAAAAAAGACAATTTTTTTTTGACGGGAAATGCGTGGATTTTATTACGAACGATCAGAGTTTACAACAGGGAGGATTTGTGAAGGCACCTCCTCGATCCACACACGGAGAGAATCAAAATTACGACTAATATGCGCAAGCTTGTGAGCAACTCTATTGCCATTGCGCCTAACAAAAGAAAAGGATAAAGAGGAACATAAGATAGCATACTGTTTAATGTCTTGGAATAACATGCCAAAAGCCGTACGATCATCACACACCTCCTTCAAAGCATTATAAAGTTTCAGGCAGTCAATTTCAAGAGTTAAGTTGCGTAAACTTGATTCCCAGGCCAACTTAATAATCAACCTCATAGCTAAAGCTTCTGCAATCACCACATCAGCTACACCTCGAGTTGTATCACACATGGACAGGAGCACATCCCCCACATCATCTTGCACAACGCCTCCCAAACCCACCTGACCATCATCGAAGAGAGCCGCATCAGAATTCGCCTTGTATTTCCCATGTACAGGGGCTTGCCAGATCGCATTTTGCTCGATTGTGGACTGTAATAGAGGTGCTGCCATGGTTGCAGCTTCATATTCATTAATAATAGTGAGTGCCTTTTGCTGCAAATGGACTATTGAGTGGCGTTTGCTCTCAAATACCCACAAGTTCCTAACCCACCAGCTCTGCCAAGCCAAGGCCCAAAACAATGACCACCATTCCACCTGTGCTATATGTGTCCCCAGAAATTCCAACCATCCCCAAATCGACGCATTTTCGACCATGGTAACATCTAAGCGAAGCACAGACGACACCCACAACAACCTTTTTTCGGGGCATACAAACAAAGCATGAGCCATACTCTCTTCTCCTTCGCCACACATAGGACACACACTATCGAGTATCATACCACGCCTTGCCAATTTAGTGCGTACTGGGAGGCCATCGTGTAACACACGCCATGCAAACAACTTAATTTTTGGGGGGAGCTTACACTGCCAAACCTTCTGCCATAAGAGATGAGGAACACGATGTGAACTCGAAGCCTCATGAGAGACCCTATGTTTTAGAGCAATGTGATACGCACTTTTAACCGAGAACAATCCATTCCTTGTATGCGTCCAAAACCACGCATCTTTGCAAGGGAAATCTGGCAATTGAATCTCCAAAACGGCACTAACTTCTGCGGTTGTGAACGTCGAGGAAAGTATATGCATGTTCCAAGTTCCATTCTCAATCAAATCCCTTACCAGATTGGGACCGTGAATTCCAGCTTGTGGAGTGCTGCTAATACGAAATTTGGGATGCTTAGGCACCCAGGAGTCACCCCATATATCCACAGTASACCCATCACCAATTCTTTTGCACATTCCTTTTGTCACCATTTCTCGAGCTGAGCAAATAGATCGCCAGGTAAAGCTGGCATTATTGGGAACTTTCACCTTAAAAAAAATCCATACGAGGGAAATACTTGGCTTTTAAAACCCGGGCTGCCAAAGATGTTGGGTTTGTAAGCAATCTCCATACTTGTTTAGCCAACATAGCCTGATTGAAAGCTCTTAGATTACGAATTCCCAATCCCCCTTCCTTTTTTGAATAATACAATTTTTCCCAACTCACCCAAGCTAGTTTTCTTTCCTCTGCCCGTTGACCCCAAAAGAAGTTGCGACATAACTTCTCAATCTCATCGAGTATAGAACATGGTAAGGAAAACACTTGCATTGCATAGGTGGGAATCGCTTGCGCAACCGACTTAATCAAGATTTCACGTCCAGCTTGTGATAAAAAACCCCCTTTCCACCCTTTTAACTTTTTCAAAACACGTTCCTGAATCGTTCGGAAAATAGCTTTTTTAGAACCACCAACGAAGGTCGGCAATCCCAAATATTTCTCATTTCTCTCAACTGCCTTAAAAGATAACTTCATCTGAAGGATTTCTTTCTTATGTTGCTCCACATTTCGGCTAAAAGAAACTTCCGACTTTTCCAAATTCAGTTTTTGGCCTGAAGCCGCTTCATAGGTGTGAAGGATTTCCATCACATTACCCACCTCTTGTTCATTAGCTCTTATAAATAACAGGCTATCATCCGCAAAAAAGAGATGGGAGATCGGAGTCACCAATTTACCGATTTTTAGGCCATGAATCTCCTTTTTTGCTTCCGCATCACGCAAGAGGGTAGAAAGACCTTCTGCACAGAGGATAAAGAGAAAAAGGTGACAGCGGGTCCCCTTGTCGAAGACCCCGAGAAGGTCTAAAGGATCTTGTTGGTTGCCCATTAATTAGTATTGAGAAACTAGCTGATCGGACACATCTCATCGCCAGCTGTACATAAGACTCAGGAAAGCCCATTTTTAGCATCATTTGTTCCAAAAAATTCCATTCCACCCTATCATAGGCTTTACTCATATCAAGTTTTAAGCCTAGAGAACCTTCCTTTCCTGTGGTCTTATTCTTGAGATAATGGAAACATTCGTAAGCCACCAGTATATTATCTGTAATCAACCGCCCAGGAACAAAGCCGCTTTGAGACTCATGAATGATCTGAGGTAGAACAAGCTTCATCCGGTTTGCAATCACCTTAGAGACCAACTTATAAATAACATTACACAAACTAATAGGTCGATAATCAATAGGAGACTCACACAGTTTCTTTTTTGGAATAAGAGCTATGTAAGTCTGATTTAAAGAGCCTACCTCCTTAGTGCCATTTAAAACAGCTAGAATCTTTGTAACCACAGCTGGGCCAACTGTCGGCCAAAATTTCTGATAGAACAAGGCGCACAAGCCATCTGGACCCGGAGCTTTTGTAGGATGCATTTGATTCAGAGCTGCGAGAACTTCATCCCCAGTATAAGGCCTCAAAAGGGAACTTTTCATGTCATCCGAAAGTGGTTCTTGAACTTTGCTTAACACAAGTTCCATATCAATATGTTCAGCTCTACTGAATAATTCATCGAAGTGTCTCACCATTACCTCCATTATATCAGCCTCCTCGTCATAAATATTGCCAGCATTATCCACAACTCGATCAATATGATTCCGAGCTTGCCTCCGTTTGGTCTTTGCATGTAAAAATTTAGAGTTTCTATCACCATGTTTCAACCACTCTTGACGACTACGTTGTTTCCAGTAAACTTTCGTACGCCCTTCAAGTTTGTCCATTCTTTCATCAATTGCCCTCATTTGAGATAAAATATTCTCCGTTTGGGGCTCCTCCATCAAACGTTTCATTTGTTGCGAGCAAGCTCGAAGCTCCTTATGCCAATCACCAAATTGATTTTTACTCCATGAACAAAGCTTAGCTGTGGCTGTGTATATTTGATAGGACATCAGAGTCAGGACTCCAAGCCGATTCAACTATCTGTTGACAACTATCATCACGCAACCACATTTCTTCGAAATGAAAGAGCCGTTTTTTCTTCCTCTCTTTGCGCACATGAACCAAGGGCCTAATATTAACACACAAAGGCAGATGATCAGACCTCCGCTTTTCTAAGTGTGAGACAAAAGACCCACCATACCATTCTTTCCAGGATTGTGTAGCTAGAAATCGATTAAGCCGTTCTTGTAAGTTTGCCTCCCCACTCTGATTATTATTCCACGTAAAAGGATACCCTGTATAATTCACCTCTGACAATTCACACCAGTCAATGGCCTCTCGAAATAAGCCTGCAAGGTTATAATCAAAACCACTACCCCCTTGTTTTTCATTTGCCCAGAGCATCAGATTCCAATCTCCCCCGCAAAGCCACGATCTATCATTGATACCACGCAGGTGTTTAAGGAGAAGGCGAGTTAAATGCTTATTCATATCATCAGGATGCCCATAAACACCTGTAAAGCGCCATGCCAGGTTATCAGGGCCTTGTACATTCACATCTATATGGTTAAACGAGTACGAGAGTAAGTCCACGAGCCATCCATCTCTCCACATCAACATAATACCTCCACTCCTATGTCTCCCCTCGCCATGACAGCCATACACAATCATCCCAGAAAAAGGTAGCAATACTTTAAGCCTCTCCACTTCCCTCTCATGTAACTTAGTTTCCTGTAAAAAAAAGTAATTGGGGATTTTCATTTAACACAATGCGTCTCAACGCATTTACCGCCTTCGGGTTCCCCAACCCACGACAATTCTAGGAAAGCAGATTCATTGATCACCGTGAGCATTATGGTTGCTCGCACCATCGATTAGCATTGCGTTAACCTCAATATCTACCCTGCCCCTTTTCGACAAACGCTGGAGGTCTTCGTTCACAATCTCATCCTCCTGTGACTGCCCAGAATTAATATGCTCCGAATGTAGATGGAGGTCTGGTGTAGTATGTGGTAGGTCATAGTTGAGTTTGAGTCGAGCCTTGCTTATTTTAATGAATTCCTTCAATTCCTGACATTTACGTGCATCATCCGCAGCTTTCCCATCACTAAATCTTCTTTTAAGTGGCGAAGCTTTCAACCATACCCCATAGGGAAACTCATGCATAGGCGTGTGCTCATTATACTGTGAACATTGTTGAAAAGAGTGCCCCAAACGTCCACAAACGTGACAAAAATCCATTAAACGTTCGTAAGTAAATTTAATTAACTTATGCCCTCCTGATATTGCAATTTTCGTCCAACGTTTAAGGGGCTTATTAATGTCTAAATCCACCCGAAATCGCAAATACTTACTCCATCCCACCTGATCAACATTATCATATTCAATAAATTCTCCCATACTCATAGCCAAGGACTTAGCAACTGATTGTGTGCGTTTATTTAAAGGTACATCCCAAGCCCTCACCCAAATTCTAACACGATCAAAGACAATTTCAGAAGGCTGCACCCCTTCATCCATGGTTTTTGGCAGCACTGGTGCCCCTCTAAAGGACCAAGGTCCCCCATCCAAGACCTTAAGTTTATCCATCATAGAGAAAAATTGAAAAATAAAAACATTATGTTCAATTTCTCGAACCACCATACCTTTGCCTAGCCTCCATGCAACCCTCAGAGAAGATTGTAACGCGTCTGAACTAAAAGGATTCTGTGTGAGTATTTTCCCAGCCAAGCAGAGCCGCAATTGTTCTGAAACCACCTCCTCATCCTCACCATCTTGAAGTTCAATAATTTCGTCCTCCTCCTCTGTCATTGTCAGTCTGTTCAACTTTTCTTCCAAATTTTCCATCACAGAAAGAAAGGACCCAAGGCAATAACCACAGTTTAAAACGTGGGAAAGAATAGAACAAGAAAAATGGAAAAAAAATAACCTTACTTCACCGAATGAAGAAGGGAGATTAAAGACTCTACAGGATCAAACCCTAGGACTCGTGAGGAACCCTAGCAACCCAGAGAGGATTTTTGAGTCACAAACTCTACTCCAATAATTAAAAAAAGACAATTTTGTTTATTGTTTATTAGTTGTTTGGAATATGAAAACCTAATTGTGATTTTTAATTTTTGTTGAGGTAATGGAAAGAATATTCCTTCAACAAAATTATTATTTATTAAGTAGATTACATCCATGTAAAAATATTGTATATGACGGGTTTTCACTAAATTAATTAAAATTACCTATATAGGATATTTTAATATATTTGTGTACTCTAACCATTTTTATAGTAACTTTAATCATTACTATAAAAATAGTTAAGTTACACAAAACATATTAAAATTAACTTATATTATTAGGTCGTTTTTCATTAATTAAAGTTATCAAAAAATGGTTAAAGTTACAACAAAACAATATTAAAATTACTTTTAGTTAGTAATGATTTTATTGTACTTAATATACTTGGACATTATGTAATTTGTATTTTTGAGTTTTATACCATGTGATGTGATAATTTGACTAATTTAGTGATAGTTACATAGTAAAGAGAAATAGAAAATAGTACTAAGATATAAAAGTAATTGAGATTGTTCTAAAGTAATAACTTGTAAAGATTTATGGAAACTATTTATAATTTTCATGTAACTTTATCAATAAAATGTGAGTTTTTTATTCAGATCATATGGATTTTGGAAATAAACTTTGGATTAGGTTTTGGACCACCAATGAAATAAAGTTCAAATATATATATATATATATATATATATATATATATAATATATATATATATATATATATTATATAATATATATATATATATATATTAATATATATTTGCAAATGAGCTATAAGGGCAAGGTACATTTACAATGGGGGTGGAATGCGGATTCGAAGCTCTGACCATAGGATCAAAGGTGGGGTTGAAGTCACTGCTCCGTTTCAATTTACTAGCAACTTTGAACATGGCTCGGACTCCTCTTTGGCAACATTCCTCTTTGGCAATAGTTGGGAAAATGATAAGGATTTCATGGTCGGGATAAGGATATACTAAGTATTATCCCTTGTTGGTATAGAGTGGAATAGATAGGATAAATTGCAAAGTTACCGAATTACCTTACTATTACTTAACACCATCATCATTATTTAGTTTTTTATTAGGGCAAATATGTAAATTCATTTCTAATTTTTATCCCCCCCTACCACCTCCCCTTGGTATTAATTTGGAGGAATAAGAGCCTCACCAATCCTTATTATTATGAATCTTGTCCTCTAAAATTACAAATGTTCCTAAACAAACATGAGATTTGGAGGAAAAGGGATATAAGAAATCCTTATCCTCCCATTTATACTCCCAAACAAACAACCCTTAAAGCTAGGCTCGTGACGAATATTTTCGAGCTCGAGCCGAGCATCGAGCCTGAAAAGTAGTTCAAAATACCTTAAAGCTATATTGGAGTTCCGAACTATAGTAATATAATGATTTTTAATAACTATAATAGTTAATAGCTATTGATTTCTATTTTTTGTTAAACTTAACAATAATATACTACTATTTTATAATTTATTAAGCTAATAAAAAGATAAAATAATATTTCGAGCCTGTTCGCGAGCTTTCGAGCCGAGCATAGAATGAGCTGGGCTCGAGCTATCTTCGAGCCGAGCTCGAACAGGCTCGGCTCATTAACAGCCTAATAGATTGATTTACATGAACAAATGACAAATTAAAGGACACGGACAAATTTTCCAACAAAAATGATGGATAAATTAATCATGATAAGAAAAGATGATTATACATTTCCCAAGGTAAAAGAGCAACTACTAATAATGACTCAATTGAAGCAAATGGCTCTCATCAATTGCTTAGACCTCTGACTCAACCACGACCGGGTTAAATTGTCAAGCACCTGTTACACTACAATTAGTTGTCAACTTGTAAGTAATTATGGATGAAGTTTTACAACTTTCCTTGTATAGACGTCCATGAAATTCTTATCATTCACATTTATTCCATTTTCGAAAACCTTTATTTGTATTATTTTCCAATTGTGGTGATTCACCATATGGAACCCGTTATATCATTTGTAATACACTCATGTGCATTAAACAATGAAATTTTTTTATCTCTAAAATCTAAATTTCCTTTTTAACTTTACTTCTCATATTATACTTCCTCCGTTTTATTTACTCGCATCGGTTTCCATTTTGGGAAATTTGCGAATACTTGCACCACTTTGCTTTATTCCTTTTTTTGGCAATTTATTTGTTTGAAATGACATTTTAGTCTCCAAAATTCTTTCCCCACATGGTGGACAAGAATTAACACCATAAAATAGAATAATGTTTTATGCAGCCTAGTGCTGCATAAGACAATGCAGCAATAGGGGCCATGAGTGATAGGATATGACAAAATGAACTTAGGATATGGTAAAATGAATCGTGGATATGACAAAATGAATTAATGGTAGGATATGATTAAATGAACCTAGGATATGGTAAAATGAATCGTGGATTGACAAAATGAATTAATGGTAGGATTGATTAATGAACCTAGGAATATGGTAAAATGAATCGTGGATATGATAAAATCCCCGGAAATTACCAAAATACCCTGTGCTGCATTTAAAAATGCACCTGTGCTGCATTTAAAAATGCAGCACTGTGCTGCCCTATCACGTGCTCCATAAAAACACCTCCTTTATACCTCACAACTTAATCACACTACCCTTCTCACCTAATTATACCAAAAAAAAAACGTCTTGGAGTCCGCAATAATGAAAGTGGTGCGTGTAAACTAAAACGGAAGAAGTATTATTCTTTTTTCATAATTTTAAAAACTCCAAATAGTGTATGATAGGAATTTCATGAAATAAGGAGAGTAGTAATTTTGATGAATCTATACATGTAAATATGTAATTAAGTTGTTTTGAACTTTTGGACCATTCGATGTAGCTCACTCCAACTCACCTTAGCTCAATTCATTTCTTCTTCTTGCGTAGTAATCATTTGGAGTACCATGATGGTAATTGTTATCATAATCAACAAATAAAAGAAACCTAGAAAGTCAACCAAATAAAAAAAATAGGGTTGATTTACATTAATTGAAAATAATTGAAATACATTGAACTGAATCGATAGGAATAATGTTTTATGCAGCCTAGTGCTGCATAAGACAATGCAGCACAGTGGGCCCCACGAGTGATAAGATATGACAAAATGAACCTATGATATGGTAAAATGAATCGTGGATATGACAAAATGAATTAATGGTAGGATATGATTAAATGAACCTAGGATATGATAAAATGAATCGTGGATATGATAAAATCCCACCGGAAATTACCAAAATACCTCTGTGCTGCATTTAAAAATGCAGCACTGTGCTGCCCCTATCACTGCTCGAATTGATAGTATAGTAATGAAGTGTTTATGAGAGAAAGAAATTAGGAATTGAAATAAACCGGACGGAACTGGACTGAAGTGAACATAAACTAAAGTAAATTAAAAATGCCCTCAGTCCCGGAGGAAGATACAATCTAGCCTCTAGGMCGTCCATCTTCTAGCCACTTGTTTGTTTAGAACATTTACTCGCAATAAATTTAAAGTTTTAGAATTTAATTTAAACAAGAAACAATGCTCTATTTTTTTTATTTCTTAGGGTTTGTTCCGTTCAACTTATTTTTTTATTTGAATTTATTTTTTCTCAACAAAACTTTTTTTTTTATGATTTGAACTTTTTTTTTCTGAAAATAAGTAAAAATAACTTGAACAGAACATATATTAAGAACTTTCTTGTATGACAAAATATTTTAAGAGGGGTGAGTCGTTGACTAGAATTGAAAACATTTTCGTAGATATACTTAGGGGTGTTAATTTTGGTTGGAACGAAAACAGTAGAGTTAGCTAAAATGTTTGCAACACAAATTATTTAAATAACATGAACTTAAAATAAATCGTAACCTTATATTGCCTGAACTAAAAATGGCATAAATCTTTGCAAAATACTAATTGGACTGAATGAAGCCGACTGAAAAAGTTGGGTGAAATTAACTGTAAGAAA
The DNA here is from genome assembly GCA_008642245.1 of Bassia scoparia. Lineage (NCBI taxonomy): Eukaryota > Viridiplantae > Streptophyta > Magnoliopsida > Caryophyllales > Amaranthaceae > Bassia > Bassia scoparia. The sequence goes on along the minus strand of SNQN01013468.1, from coordinate 525 downwards.
CTCGCAAATACATCTGATTATTAACTTGAATTGAACTGAGAATGCTATCAACCTGTCCATATTAAAATTGAATTGAAATGTATCAAGCCGTCCATTTTAAATTGAACTAAAATTTTCATATCGTGCAAATTCGGAATTAATTTATTAATCTACATTTACATTGCCACATTGAAACATGCAGTGTAGCTTAAAAATATCTCTACACAAATTCGCCAAATTCTAGAAGACCTCACATAAACTCAAACCAATCATGATATAATTAAATAAATAATTGAATATTCGAAAAATGATTCTAAATTCACCGCAAATGATCAAGCTTGAAATGAATGTTTTCCAAAAACAAATAAATTGTTCAACTGCCTTGAAATTAACCCAAATTGAATTATTTGGCCAAAATAATACGTTACAACTGAATCGAGATGTAACCCAAATGGACCCATAATCTAAAAGGACACGTTCTAAATGCATACATACACCCTAAATGAACCGAAGGAACTGAACTTAACTGAAACTAAAGTGAAATGA
>SNQN01013467.1:0-13173 GCA_008642245.1 Bassia scoparia | reverse complement strand
TTCAGTTTTTGTATTATGGTGTTTATTTGTTCAATCTAGAAGATATTGTCCTTAACATACAATTCAATTTTTGTTATAAATTGTCTAGTTCTTGAGGTTGTTTGATATGTCCTTTATATGAAAATATTATTATATTTTTTTGAGAAAAGCCATATGGATGAGAAGGCGGGATGGTGTTAAATGGGGATGACATTACTTTAATATTAAGATTAATTGTTACTTCTGTAAAAAAAAATAATTAATTGACTTCGAAATGCCTAATGGTTGAAAAATTTCCGAACATGACTTGAAGAAAATAAAATTTGAACAAATTACTCCATCGCTCCCATGAATTAATAAGGATACAAGTTTGTTCCATTTTTTTGTGCGGTTTTGTCATCAAAAATTCATACGGAGTACAATAGTTAAAAGTTGGGTATGGTCTGAATAGCCGCATAACAATTTTAGTCCCAAACTCTAACCGCATAAAGACACGCCCGATTAAAAGTGTCTTACTTTACATCAAACTCCACACCAGCCCGTGAATCACTCCTAGCCAAAATAGTTCATTCGGACTCGCAAACGCCAGCGCGTCTGTTTATGATCGACCAACTCACGCTGGCGTACTTTGCTGGCAAGGAAAAACCCTGCTTAAACCCTCCCTCAAAATTGTGTCTTCACTTTGACATTTCACTGAGTTTTTGCGTTTGAGTTTAACATCAACAATGTCGTCCATGCCTGAACGACGAATTTGCTAACCAATTCACGTCAACTTTGCAAGATACCACTTTGCTTCTAGGTATTACTTCTTTTCCCTTCTCTTCTTACTGCGATTTTTTTTTTCAAAAAACTTACCTGCAATCATTTTTGTCCAAAATGGATTCATCAATTGGTAGCATTTGAAGAATGACAAGGTTTACTCTTTATCAATGGTTTTTAAATTGAATAGCCGTCAAATTAGCTGTTGGAATTATACTCAAAAACAGTGGCTGATGTTTCAAATTAAACTCATTCGCAAGATTTTTTTTTTTCTTTGAAGCATTTTATCAAAGCAGTCCAATCTGCGATGCATGAATATACACTTTCACTTCATTTGTTGACAATGATTATTATTATTATTTTATTTTTCGATGGTGTGAGGTGATTGTTTTGACCTTTGTGTGTGTTAGTTTTCTGGAGTTCAAAGGAGCTCAAAGCTGGGCTGCTCGACGGACGTCGTTTCGAATGGTGATAATGTGGTGGTTATAAGAGTAAGCAGTGAATCTTTTATTCCTCAGAAGAAGAAACACTACCACAAGTTTTGATCCTCAGACAGCGGTTGGAATTTCAGGCGGTTTCAAAGGTATTGGCTGTAATTGAACTATGACGAATTATATTGACTTTCAGTACTTTAGCTTACAGTGTATACAGTCAATTTATATTCACATACTGTTTTACTTTTCGCCTTATCACAAAAATTATCGATTTTCTCCTTACACTTGGATTAACTGTATGTATGTAAAAGAATTTTCTTTTTCTGCTTGCTCAAATTTAATGTAATATTAGTAAGATAGAGTCTTATAACATGATGCCATTGAGTTTTCCCTTTACTCAAATGCTTGAACCCCGTTTCTTATTCTAAATGAAGGTATGGTATCCTATCGTCCATTGGGTTAATCAGGCTTAGGGTTATAAATAGTTGAACGTGTGGAAAGTTTCGCTCAATTACGCCTACTGTGTTAACCGTTACAGAAGTGAAAGCTCCCATAATAATCGAATATTTGAGGTATAAGAATATCTTTCTAAGTTGACTAGCCGAATTTCTATTAAACGATCCTTTTTTATTAGATACGTTGAGGGAACAGGAAGGTGCGTCTTATGGACATCTCACACAAGAAGATTGCGTTTTCTCACTTAGTATCTTTGATCCTTATGCCTTAAGCTCATTACCAAATCAAGAGTCATACACGCTCATGCCCGTGGTGATAATTAGTGCTCTCACGCGTATTGTGTCCATAGCAGTGAAAGAAAACCTCAGGGACGTTTTAGGATGACCTTCCCTATGCTGTCTAATCGAAACCTTAGTTACTAAAACAGCGTATGTTCGTGTGGAGATGGGTATATTATAATAGGTTTAGTGAGTCAATTCGAATTTGCATCTGATTGTCTCTTCATGAACCTTGCCAACACTCATACAATTTTCTCTAATGCATGCCATGTTACGTTGTAGAACTTTAAAGCTTAGCCACTTGACTTGTGTTTCTGTAGTTTGCACATTGGAACTAATCGAGACACTTTCACAATCTAAAAAGTGCTCTAAGATCCTCTACACTGAGTGCTCTGGACAATTTGGATAGAAATCGCTCTGAAATATTTTCGAGCCAATTATCCAGCAGTAATCGGATTTTGTACACTCTTCTTAATTCTCTTACATCTTTTGCGTCATGTAATAGCAAGTTATTACAAATGTCCACTCTAACTTTCATATTTACAAATCAGTATCTTTGTCGTTAATGTATCTCTGATATATGCAGAACACTATTGCCATATCTAAGCCTTCTCAAAAGACTAATATCATTATTTGAATGTATATTATAGCCAAGAGCACTTTTGTAGAGTTTGTCATCTTTGTACGCTGATATGTTCAACATCCTATTCTCAATGATTTGGTCATATCGTCAAATGCCACTTAAAATGTTTTCTTGCGTGTCCACTTAATGCACTAGTCTCTTAGAGCTATTATAGCTCATAGTTGATCCTCATTCCGTTATAGGCGATCAGCCTCTATACCTTATGAAGCGCTCTCATCTCTCTACTCAAAGTCAATTATGTGTATTAAAAGATGTAGTGTTAGAATCAAGTCAATTAACAAATTGGCTTAACCACACCTTTTCTAGGTCCTCCATAATGGGTCAACTACATTAGAACCAAAAAGAATTCATTCTGTGTAGTCATCCATAAAGATTTTTCCTCCTCTACCCCCTACGATTAGTAAGCGACCTATCTTTTACTTCTCATATCTGTCTTCAATGTCTCACAGACAGTTCAGCTATCTTTCCAACTCCTTCACGACCAAGTCTTGGATTACTACACACCTTACAGTAAGCTTCATTGTTTGTGAATTTTCACTTCTTCATCCTCACTCTCAGAATCCCCCTTTCCACGCACTTGCTTACCCAGATATTCAACGCTCCCCCATGCGGTCTCCTATGTGATGTAGAACTAATTTGAGTAAACAACATGTCTGAACTAGCTTCTGTATATAGTAATAACGTCCCTCTATTGTATCTCTTCTGGATTGTTTTACTTAGACCTTATGCATCGACATGATGAAAACCAAAATTCCTACATACTTTGTATGGTTAAATGAGGTAGTCTTTTGATTGACCCTCACATTTCGTCATCCACACTTTCGACACAAGTCAATCAAAATGTAACTGAAATAAACTGACTGAGTATTTGAGGGAACTAAACAAATTTCTCTCATGGCTTTATTAAGACTTTTGCGAATTTGTTTATCTACAGAATTGAACTATTAACATGCCTTAGTCATTGGTGTGATAATCCCCATTTTATTTGAAGCCTCTAGAATGCTCTGAAAATTCATTCCAAGATGTACTGTAATATGAGATGACACTTGTATGTGATTAGGTTTTAATCTCTGTAGAAGCAGTATTTGATTATCTGGTCTCTTCGAAGAGACATTGACGTAATACTTGCATCTTTTTTACATTGAAGTTGCAGACTGCGATACCACTGCTAATCATCTTGTCCAAACTCTTAAGTCCGCATCTCTAACCGTGAAGTGCAAAGAGCAAGGTAGGCTCATTATTTAATCAAGTCACTTCTGTCTTAGAGAAACCTAATCTTCCTTCATACCTCATGTGTAGTTTTAATTTGTCTCGTTCTCTTTCCACTTCAGCATTCTCAATGGTCTATTAGACGCGACATCTCTAGAATCGTTTAGCTTCATATTATTTCTTCATCAATCTTGGCAATCAGGCCCAATCTCAATGTCTTTCAATCTGTTTCCATCTTCTCCTCGAATCCTTTTAAGTTGGCTACATAGCTGCCCTCTGCCTGTGTTTCACTTATCTCAGACTTAGAATTATCCTATCATCTACAATTCTTCAATACGCGCTCTAGGCACCTTATAGGTGGTTCATTATTCTGAGAAGTGTATGTGAAGCCACTCAGTTTGTTTCCTAGAATCCACAATGTATTCAGTTGTTGTGAACTAGTTAGGCAATCCTTATTAGAGGTCTCTGTCATATTGACAGGCTTTATTTTTGCTTGCAGAGCTTCATTAACAATCTTGTGTATGCATACCAGATATGATTTTGTTATGGCACTTTCTTAATGTCTGTCAAAAATAGGTTAATGTCCCTCATTAAACTAGCTACCCAAAGACCGTTTGACTAACAAGCAAGATCAACCTCAATATTAATCACCGTCTTATAAGAGCAATAAAATTTCTTACGCTCAAGAAGTATTTCTTGAAGTATACGAACTTGAGCATTATGATCTAAATCTCTGAAATAAAAACTCTAACGAAAAGATCAATTCTCATCGTTCTATATCCTTCTGTTTCATTCTATACATGTTTCTAATTATTTCACATGAATCAAATGTCACTACTGCTGTTATTCCTGATTTTTGACATAAGGTAACAAACGAATTCTATAAAAGAATAATGGGTAACCTTTTTTCTATTGTGTTTACCGCTCTCGACCCTGGGATCCGAGGATTGTGCAATGTAAGAAGTGACTCTAATATAGTGTTCCCAATGCTAGAGAGAGGAAGCCTCCCTTTTCGTCTTTGATCCCACATTATCTCCATAGCTTCTGTCTAGCATTTCTTGTATAGACATGCTCCAATAGAAGTATGTACTCTGAATTTCATCCCGCTCTCTTGGAAATTTTTTGAAATGTGCATATAACTGTGTCAAGATCAGATCCTTAAATTGAGCTCATATTTTCGTATGTGGCACCCAGAGTTTGTGAAAATCGACACTTTGCTTTCTTGGCAATTGCGACTATTCTCAACACTAGTGCTTTATGATACCTATGCAGGAGAGATTATACTTTTTACTCGCGATCTACATCTATTCTCATGCGTTCTATTCGAGAATGTTCTCCTTGTTCTATCACCCCAACTCAGCGCATTGCTACAATGTTATGGAAGATATAGCATTCTCAGTAAACTTAGGAATACATTGACAAATCCTTTTCCAGTTTTCCTCTTTTCATTGATAGAGCAAGCATATGGATGTTTCTTGTTTCTCAGTTAGAAGTCAAATACTATGGAAACTTGTTTGGACGAATCCTTGACTCTAGATGAGCGTACCAAGAGCCAGGGATTTTTTTTTTTTTTTAGCACTTTATGCTTTCTATTTTTATGCGTCCCAACTGTAGTCTCATCCGGCTATCCCAAGTTTTAAAGATGGCAATCTCAACCATTTTCTCTAGTACTATTTAATCCTCATACAAGACCTCATAATGATTGCTCTATATCTTAATTTAAATCATAGTTTTTACATTGGCTTCGCAAAGCCTTAAGTTTAATTGTTCCTGATGTTTTCGACTATCTTGTTGAGAGCCATCACATAGCAACTACTGTTCATGAAAAGCGTTTGTAATGATGTTTCAAACTTCTTTCGTTAAGTAATAAACTTGGTTTACTTTCAGATTGTACAAAACGTTCATATATCATGGCAGAAGGTTTATGAGATATGTCAAAATATAATCAGACCTTAATCAAAAATTTGTAGGTCGAGTTTACTTTGATACGGAGTCAGTAGATTGAACCTCTATAACGTCATTTTCAACTACCTCTCTCCTCAAGAATTGTAATGCGGTGACTTCCCCTGCAGAAAATAGGAGCGCTGTGTCCTAATCTAAGGTTGATGTTTTCTACTGCAGATTACCGAGTTATCTGCTTTGAGGACAATGAAGTTGTTCTTCGTATACCTAACTGGATCACTCCAAGACTGAAGAAAAGGGTAAAGGGGGGATCAAGCTTATAGAAATAGTAAAGTTTTCAACATTTTTAGAGAGCATACTTCGGTATTAAGAAATTAATTACATTTCAGTTCCTATATCTCTTACACTTTCTTTTCAGTGAATCCCATCTGTTCACTATGTTAAATTTCTGATTATTCCATATATTTGTACTATTGTATAGGAACCAAGTTTCTAGGCTCGTGTGGTTAACAACAATTCGGGGCTTACTTTCACCATATTCTACATTTGATTTACGATCAAAGGGATCATGTTGCTGTCAAATTACTAACCAATATACATGCTTAATGTTTTTTAATACATGAAAATTCATAAAGTCATAAGGCCAATAAGAAGAGGTTACATGAGCGACATAAGATTGTTATTAACAGAGTGCCACGTGTGGGTGGCCTATACATTTTTCAAATATGAACGCCCCTTTTTACATCACATGGACTATTCCTACTTATTCATTTCTCTTACCCTTTAAGTCTTTTTTATTCTAATTAATAACTACTCCACAAACTAACACATACACAGATCAATCTCACTAGTTGTAAATCATAGCATCCAAACCTATTTTTAAAATACATATTGTTAACGGGCTCCCTATCTGCGATAGTTAGATCCTAGAAGCTATGAACACATTTTTCCAAATTGTACTAGTTATTAACCTTTTGGATAGAGCATGTCGAAACCAGATCACCATCACACTCCATCCATCGAGCTATTACTCTAATCCATGATATATATTGAGAATTCTATATTCATACTTTCCAACGTCTCTTACATGCTCTAAGTCCTACCACCACATTTGACTGGGTTTGAAAGCCACAAACACTCAACTGGCTTTCCAATCCCCTCTGATTGGAATATGCAATGCCTCCTAGATAGCCACATTATCAAGTAATAGGTTTTCTCTTCTTTTGGCGTGTATACATTAATTACTAATCTAAAAAGTCTAATTCTCATATTAAATCTTATTTGAAGGTCTTAAAATATTAAGTAGATTGCGTTATCCGTAATCTTCCCGTGAAATTTTTTGCAAAATTCAGTGTACTATGCAACCTTGACCAAAGCGTTAATATCATTAGAAGATTATATATAATTTGCCTGAGATTTTACAATTTCTCAAAATATAAATATTTCACATCACCCATCATAACACGTGAACGCGCCAAAGCGCAACAGAATTAACTAAAAAAAATTCAGACTAATACATTTTTCCAATGTCGAATTATAGCATTAGTCAAACCACATTATTTCATTATGAGTGCTAACTTAAGCGTATTTTGATTCTCATAATACTATTGACCAAAACGTGCTTAAATTACCATGCTGGAAAGCATATGAAACAACAAAATAAATCAGTGGATTGAAGGGGTGTAATAATAGTTTCGATTATACTATGCCTTTATATGCATCGTCTAGCGTGCTATATAAATGACACTTAATTTATCTCAATAACTTTAGATATTGAAAAATAAGCGAATGAACAAACCAATATTATATTCAAACAGCCATTCATATAACTATATAAATGAGCTAAAAGTTTTTTAAAAAAAAAAACAATATAAGTTTCTACATCACACAACATATATAAAAGCCGAGAGTGTAATTCCGACATTAAAATTTTTTCTTATATTTATTAGAAGGTTTAGAGCACTAACATTTATATATTTATCACTGCGGTATGATCTTCGGAATACAACCGTAAATCACAAAAACATAAACTTCCACGAAAGAAAAAATAATATAACACGACTAATTGGTTAGTCCTGGTATGCTATACACTATAAAACCAATAAATCTGAGGTATATTTTCAATGATAACAATTTCTAGAGTTCATAAAATAATAAACATCACTATAATGAGACATCAATAAAAAAACATCTAATCGTAGTTGTATTTAGTTACTTTGAGTAATCTGGTAATCTTAAAATAAAGTAAAGAAATAAATCAAACATTAGAAAAAATACGAGTAGTAGTTGTGCATGGAATGGAGGTAAATATGACTATGAAAAATTTACATTTTAAGCACTACATATATAACACGTTAATAACGTTTTTTTATATTATTCTATAAAATAACTTCAACTAGCACCTAAAAAATTACACTACTTAACACCCATTTAAACACAAAAAAAATAGAACACATATTCAACATAATAAATACCAAAAAGTAACCTCAAAGACTACTACAGTTTCAAAGTCGATTTAATTGTACGACTAAGGAAGTTTTAAAACTTTCTTCGTTTAATATACAGAGCATATTTTAATTTAGTCTAAGACATTAATATCATTAAGAATTTTTTGGCTGAGATTAAGTTAATGAATTTCTTTTTAAAATTTGAAAACACCCACAAAGTATTCAGATCGCCCCACTAGTAAAACTGAAAGCCAGTAACTAAAGAAACTGATTAAAAAGGCTAATATACCGCTGGCTGTTAAATTTATATTCTATAATTCAAATTGAGGACAAGCCTGTCTTGGAGTTCGAACTTTTCTTGCTCCTCCTACCAACCCCTCGACCCTCCCCATCACCCCCGGCAAAATATCCGAATTTACGAAGAGGAGAAAATTATTTTGACTTATCCACATAGACCGCGCGTGACAGTGTCCGAAATATCTTATAAAAAAATCTAAAAACAATTATAGTTAACATTATCAGGAATCTCAAAAAAAGTCCGGAAACCACATATATTGCTAATTAGACTGGTCGGTAATTGCTTGCTTCAATTGACTTACGAGGGCTATGATAATAACACCCAAACAAATTGTGTTTTTATTTATTCTCGTTACACACAAAATTTTCTAACGAGTTTCACACAACATAAAATCTCGTGTTTTTGTAGATACTATTCGATTACCGACATAATCCAAATAATACATAAATAAAAAAAACCTATTTAAATAAATCCTATAACAACAAATCTAATAATAACATGTAGCTAGTATGGGATTATATTCATCGTTAGGAATACGTAAATCTGAAATACTCACTATATAATTGGAGTCACTTACAAGTAAGTATTTTAAAGTCATATAAGACGCCTTTTTTTAGGCCAACATGCCTGTGAGGTGTATTGGGACTGAAGAACCCAATTCCACTCTAACTTCTATTAATATGTCCCACAAATTAAGGGAAGTGCATCCGTGAGTGTTTATGTGAGGTAGGTGTGTCTAAATAAGAGCAACCTTATGACTCTGCCCTGTTGAGTTTATTATTTTAAGCTAAAATAGAAACCTAAAAGCTTCAAACAGACTTGCATTATTTATAACACAATAATTGAGAGAATTTTAGTCACACAATAGTGATTACACTATAAATATACCACTAATACATACAGACATCCTGAAGAACTTATACGAACCACAATTTTACCTATTGGCTCTCCGGGCTAATCAAGTTCGCGGAGTGAGATTTCTACTTTTTGCCGAGTAACATTTTCAACATAAGTATTAAACCTGGTTATCTGCGTTATTACATCAAAGAACCAGCAAAAAAGCACGACACTATAACTAGACTATAGTGAATCGTTTCACTTGGTGCCAAACACTCTTTCGGCGACAATAAGGCACCAATCATGTATAGTACGAGGATCGAATAACAAGGTATTCATTCTCCCACACACGAGAAGAACCACTTCGAGAGCAGACATATACACTCACATGATGGTTAGACCTATTCTGTACCTACGCGATAAGACTAACTTCCAATTATCCGAAGTAAATCTTAGGTTAACACGCAACAACTTAATACACACTATTCACGCATTGCGAATTGGAACATGAAACTTAGGTAGAATACCTGTCCTAGGTCACCAAAACTTTTTTTTTCGATATCTATATCATTTTCAAAATTGCTATTTACCCCAAATCACAAGGTTGAGCTGTTGAATAGAGTATTCGTTGAAAAATAGATATGTATTAAGGCGTTCATTCGTCGAACAAAATCTAAGAGATAAGGGAAAGTACATAGCCCCCCGACAGCTGAAAAAATCTTAATTTACATCGAACTATATCAAGTGTGTCTATACTGCAATTCTTTGTTCTTAATAAAATAGGACAAACTAAATCATAAAAATTTAGAGAGTAGTCTTTTAATCAGACAAAAACGGGCATGAAGAAACAATCAAATAGGAATTCGATAAATTGCCAAAGTATGAATTGCAATTCAAAGAGCCACTTATTTCTATTCGGTCTTGTTATTGAGACGATATTTTAGTCTCTCAACATATCAATTAGAGCTCTTCTACAACATCTTGCTTACCTAATTAGGGCCATCGGACAAACTATAGACGCCTATAACTCCAAATGTCAAATTTTAGCATCCTCGAATTGCCCTAGGAGGATCAAAAGTCACTTATGTCTGGCTGAGAGGGCGGTCGACCGCACCTCAAAGTTGTCTAAACTTTAAACGAGACCTATCTACAATAATTTGAGAATTAGACAGGAGCTGACGTCATAACAGGAACGATATGTCATCAAATTATCTCTGTATTGAAAATAAAAAGAGATTAAACGGGAATATTGTGTATAGATTCCACACAACCTAAATTTTACAGAAGTGACACAACGAGACCGCACCACCCCCCAATTCAGCCTGACATGGCGAGAGTGTTTGTGCCTACTTCATAAGCATTTCGATGGGGCTAACAATTTGAACAATTGTGACCTATTAAAAGTCCCCTCATTTCCTTGTTTTGGCTCTCGATTGATATAACTGTTGTAGTGGCGAAAGATTCATTAATATATATGGGAACAAAAAGCTAACAGAGAACTTTTTTACAATTTCAAAAAATACTTGGTACGAAAACCTCATTGAACTATTTCGTGTGAAAGCTTATTAGCACCTATTTCAAAAAATATTTAGCCCTTGAATATAACAAAATCTATGTACTATCTCACAAACTGTTTACAACCATTATTTCTGTAGAATATCTTTGCATGAGTGCCCAAATATGGATAATTGAGTTTGGTGAATGAGAATGAAAACTATCATAAAATATATATCTAAACATAAGCATTAAGTTTTTTCAAGCTCCCAAATATAAACAAGGCGTTAATATCTCTCTTCACTCTAAAAGAATAACTGCTAAATTAACATACCCTAGATGTCAGTTATAGTCAACCTATAGTAACACAAAGTGCGAGAGTCTAAAATAAAACAAAACCAGTGTGAAAATCACCTCACATGTCATTGTACCTATCAATTCTCTGCGTCCTAACAAATCTACATTCAAGTGACCACCATATGAACATTCAAGACAAGCAAATAATTATAAAACCGGACCCAAAAAAAAATTGAGGTGATGGTGGAGTGGAGATGACTTTACAATTAAAAAAAACAGTTTAAATAATTTAAATTACTTTTTGTTTATATCAAAAATAGATTAAAAAAAATAATAAATAAATAACTGATTTTCAAAATATCAGGAATACACTAACAATTCAAATATTCAAAAACTTAAAAACTTGCACATCATGCCTAAACAAACAAAGGAACAATATGATTAAAAAAAACAAGGGATTTTTCCTCAGGTACCCCTGAGGTTTTGCTTAATTCCTCAGGTACCCCCGAGTTTTTAGAAATGTCTCAGGTACCCTCGAGGTTAGACAAAATAGCTCAAATACCCTTATTATGGATGGAAAACTAACGTCGTTAGTGTTTAACCCCTAATTAAACTAATTAAACTAATTAACCCCTAATTAAACTAATAAACCCCTAATTAAACTAAATTTATTTACTAATCTAATTCCTAAACTTAAAAAAAAAAAAACCATTTCAATCCCCTCCCCCTAGCGTGGCCATCCTCCATCTCCATCAGCCATCCTCCATCCTCCATTTGCATCAGCCATCACCACGACACGAGCACCCAAATCGCACAACCACCACCATCGCACAACAACCCACCACCACCATCGCACAACCACCACCATCGCAACAAATGTGAGGGGAAACTGCCCAGAATTCGAACCATATTGACCCAGGGTTTCGCACAAATTCGAAGCTAAGATACGAGTGAACCCAAATCCAGAGCTGATGCGCGGTTGCTTGTGGTGGCTCGTTGATGGCGGTGGTCGCGGGCCTGCAGGTCGGCTCAGAGGAGGGAGATTCCAGATCGTGGTTTGGATTCCAATTTCTATTTGTGCTAGTGAAATACAGTACAAACTTTGAGATTTTGATTAAATCTCCTTGAAATTCAGTGAATTAAAGGGGKTTTTGGAAGGTTTTTTTGTTRTATGAGAAGGGTTGAAATTTGTGAAATTGACCAATGAWAGCATTTGAAGGATTCTCATTGAATTTGGAGAGGAGATGGRCATTTCCTCTTGTGATAAGTTCTGTSATATGTGTTTTTTTGTTAGCAACATGCTTCAACATGGGCCTTCTTWCTTCAATCCACACGATAAATGTCCYCTTGTCTCATTATTCTAGTATAAACACAAACCAATCGAATYCAGATCGTGGCTTGATGTTGCTGCTGTGACCCAATTTTTTGGGTTTTTCTTATAATTTTTTGGGGATTTTGTTCCAAAATGTGATTGTAATTTTTATGGGTTTCAAGTAAAAGTGGAAATTTTTGGAGGTTTGGTTAGGTTTGTGTTCAGATTATTGAGGTAGAAGGAATGGGAGAGAAAAGGGATGACAAGATGAAGGTAAAGGAAGAACGAATGAGAGAGAGAAGGGATGAAGGTTGAATGAAAGGTTGCTTTTCTGAGTTRATTACATAAAAGACTAACGGTGTTAGCTTTTCCATCCATAGTAAGGGCATTTGAGTTATTTTGTCTAACCTCGGGGATACCTGAGGCATTTCTAAAAACTCGGAGGTACCTGAGGAATTAAGCAAAACCTCAGGGGTACCTGAGGAAAAATCCCAAAAAACAATTAATACATAAAACTAAATAGAGAAAGATAGACAAAGTTTTCATTTTTTTTTACAAGTTTCATTATATATGATGAAAAGTAAATATTGAAAAATAGATGTGCAATAAATTTATTTATCTTTATTTAATTAGATATATATAGTGATACATATTTTCTCGGATTTATTACAAAATAGACGATACCTTATATATATACGAAGTATAAAACCTTATTTTATCTCAAACCACTTTAATTAAATAAATAAATTGATAATTCATTTTTAATTTTATCTTACAAAATTTCCTAGCCTTACATTCATTCCCACTTAAAAGTCATTGATTTTTCTT
>SNQN01013466.1:0-13173 GCA_008642245.1 Bassia scoparia | reverse complement strand
TGGGAGCAAGCGAGTATGACTAACTGGTCAGGTTAAGAACGAAATCATGAAAGACACATCGCCCGAGGATATTCCATACTCCTCTATGACGCTCAAAGAACTCACTACGGAAGAGATCACCAATCATATAAGAGGTCCCGTACGTCCGAGTACAGTAATCGCTCTACACAAGAGATGACACGAAAATTAGCAAACGAGGCAAAAAAAAAAAGATAACCAGACAAGTGAAAGCAACATACTCGTTCATTCCTCGGACGAACAGAAATGTGGTAATCAGGGGAACATCATAACTCAGAGTTATCCCAGTCAGTCACCCTCTATCTCTAACGTGAACCGCGTACTTGCTTTCCTCTTCGTACTGGCATGCTACAAGCAAAATAGAGCAAAGATTCAGAAAACAAACGGGCACCATAACGGCTAAAAATGGACATCTTCCATACAAACAAAAGGCCCTCCGGGGGCTTACAGCTAATCAACACAACCACAGTCAAAGGAAATGCACAATTTCTCGACAGTCGGAACAATAGGCAAGCAACTAGAAAGGCGAGAAAGAGCACTTCTTCTCCATAGTGAATATACATGCCTAACGAAATGCGCAATTCCACTCACAAATTCTATATGCAATAAGGATTTCAAGAAGGTGTATACATTCACTCATACGCCATAATCCCGAATTTAGCAAGTAATCACCATTAACAAGCACTTTTTCAAGCTTTAAGCTACTTACAATGGTGAAATCATAKATGGGCATCCACATTATTGCAAATAGGCATGGAAAGGTTTATTCTATCAACAACAAGTAAGAATAAACAAGAGATATGCATAATTCAACAAGGCATGGGTATAGCAAGCTACTATTCATCAGCTTCTTCAAGTAGTAAGCTTACAATGGCATAACTCACTCAAATTTGCACCAAATTTGATGAAACAAGTTGCAAAAGACTCACATAAGCATGAATAATTCAAAGCATTCAACAATTTCAAGCAAACACAAGCAAGGGAGAAAGCCCCAATTCAATTGCACAAATTGWRAAWGCATATTCAAATGACATGATTTTGAGTATTACAATTGCAATTTACAAGTGAATTTCAAGTTTGGAGTAGTAAACTTACTTGAACTTGGGATTTGATGAGCAAACAAAGCCTTTTTCCAAGCAATTCCAACGTGTAGCAATGGAGTTTAGAGAGAGCTTGCAACAAACAAAGCAAAGAGCAATTGACAAATGAGGCAAAGTGGCCTTAAAAGGCCACAAAATTCAACCAAAAGAAGCAGAATCCGGGGCGTAATTGCGCCCAGATTTTGCCTATTTTTGGCTCGTTTTTCGAGCTTTCTCGTGGGCCCACCTGTGTACGCGCGAAGCCCGTTGCGTTCAAATGTCGTTGGTACTTCCCGGGAATTCCAACAAACTTTCAAAGTCATGCARAATGATCAAAACGCCCCTAAGAAGGCAAAATGGGCCCGAAAGTCATCGAATCGCTACAAAAATACACCGAAAGAGCTACGACAAGCYAATGCAAAGTCACAACGAAGCAATAGCCACGATCAATTGAAGGTCAAAAGCAGATCAAAATCAAAGTGCACATTCTCCAYTCGAACACTAGTACAAAAACGTCTAATTGCGTCGGTCCATTTGCGTCGCACTTTGGTAGATGTGACACAAATAGCTTAATTTTTCTCTATTTGCGTCGCACCTTATATAAGAGTTCGACGCAAATAGCTAATAAGCTACGAAATAAAATCAGTTTCTCTATTTGCGTCGCACTTTTAGCAAAGGTTCGACCAAATATAATCCAGGAAAGGCTTTTGGTCAGACGCTTGAAGCAAATATCTTATCACTGAAGTATTTGCGTAGAACCCTTAGGATTTCGGCAAATAACTCATTCAACTTCGTATTATTCCCATGAAGCGTAATCGTCAAACCTAATTATCGTTCTCGTTAATTCACACTCTCTCTCCTGCATAAGTTTCCCCTAAAGCTGATCGTCTCATGCACTAAGTGTCTCGTTCGGTATTTCTATTTCTGACACGGGTTAAAAAACAATGAACGTATAACGTTCCCATTCAGTATAAACGTATACTAGCAATTCTCTAATATCGTCCTTAGTACAATATAACTACTTACCAGCCTCACCAGAAAGGTGCCATTAAGGAATCCCGAGAGAGAGAGAGGCGAAAATTGTTCATTCTGTCGTAACTACGAAGCTGTGCGTTGCTCTATCTTTAGTCATGAGTACTGGGAGCGGTGGCATGAAAGTAAACTGAGTAGGTTGTTGTGCTGTAACAAACTAGTGATTTATGCAATAGAAGGTGTCTAAGAGGTATAGAAGATTATGGGAGGTTTATTTGGGTCCTTTATGTTGTTTAGAGTTTTCTCGGTTATGGAATGTTTTTGGCTATCATAGCACAATAATTGAATGTTTCTAGTTTAATGATAATATAGTGGATTTCTGTTATGTATTCTTATTGAGTGAATATTTATAGTTTCTACACTCAACTACTTGTGCAAGAATGTAACGAATCATACGGCTTTACGGCTGTCGTGATGTGTGCTGAGTTTTATTTGCACTGAGGTGTGAAGTTGACTGCTCATTGGTTGTAAGGGATTTTTAAGCAGATCAACGAAGGGATCTCTTGATATCGTGAATGCGATTGTTAAATGGTGTTTGTGCTTTTAAGCTATATATGGGCATAGAGGGTAATTTTGCATTTTCTAAAGAGTAAGTTTTAGCGTGATTTGATTAGCTGGTTTTTATGATTAATTGATAATTTGTCATTTGTTTAATATATTCATTTCTTTAAATTGAATCTGTGTAGCTTCGTTGTTAGTATTATGTGTGTGAAGTGTCTGAGAGATGACTTGTATTTTCGTCATATTTGACGATGTTGTGGTGTGAAGTTTCGATGAGATTTTATGGGATTTGCCTCGTTGGCATCAACAGATAAATACTATTTGTTTCAGGAGATTCAAAGGAATGCTAGGGTTTGTAAGATTAATAGGCAATCATACTGTTTAGGTTTGGTGTTTAATGCAATTGTCTCCTCTCCGATCATAAATTGTGGGGTTCAAAGCATCACATGACTTTCCTTGTATCTAAGCAGTTTATCTTATATATCATCGATCTTGATAAGGTGACTAAATGGGTTAGAGTAATATATAGTTGATTGGAGAATGTGTTTATGAGCTTCGACCAATCAGATCACGTTCTCTTTTGGGTGTGTGATCCTAGCAAATTGTTCCCTTCTACTGAGTTTGTATGTTAGTATCATTTATATTGTCAGTCTTGTCAATAGCAATTGATATGTGGCTTAGAAGACATAGTTCTGACTTATCAGTAGTTGAAATCTGTAGTCCTAACTTCATGATTGATTTAGGTAGAATATGCATAGTGATAGAGTAATGCTTGGTTTATGTGTGTCTAGGCAGTTTTTTATTGGAAGTTCTACATGACATCGATTCGAACTGTAACGCTCTTTGACATCGAGCTCCTTACAGATAGGGCCTCAAATAAGGGCTAGCTCAAGAGTATATGGATTTTAGCTCTGAAGTGTTTTGTAATAAAACAGGTTTGGTCGGCATTATATTAAGTCTCATTCAACTGATGCCAAATAGATGATTTTGAGGTTACGAAACTGAAATGAAAATCCTTATGCATCATAGTTCCAGTGTAAGTTTTTTGATTGGTATGCCTTCATTGTTAAGTAACACTAGTATACGATGGCAGTGCTTGGTCAGATTATCTATAGCTTGAGCTGATAACGACATATTTGCTGGAAATATGTTAAGGGAAGGTATTATTTATAAGTCATTAGTGTTTGATCTATAGAATATTGTAATCTAAAATGTTATGAGATGTCATCAGTTCTTTGGTTATCGCAACTTGAATCGAATTGGTAAATTGCAATATTTAAAAAATGTTTAGTTATGTAATTTGGGATAAAGGAACGAGAAGGATTTATGCTCTTGGCTACATTATAAGTATAAAATTTCGGGGTGATCAATTGTTTAAATGGTGGATTAGATAGGTTAATATTATTTATTAATCCTGTTGCAGTATTGTCGCGTAGTCGAGAGTCAAGTTGATTTCTAATGTTGGTAGACAACGTGAATAGTGGTCGGAGATGGTATATTCATGAATGCACTCTGAACTTATTTAAGTTTAGTTGTGTTAGAATTTCTGGACTGTTAAAAACTATAACTCCATTATGTGTTTCGATAAGCGTCAGTCAGTTTAGCTAAAGTAGTTGTCCTCTAATGAAGCAATACTCGTGAGATGGGTGAATGCAATAAGAATACATCGTTTTATAGGGAGCTTGTCTTTTTAGACATGCTCATACTCCTCTTGATGAAAGATGATTACTATGAATGACTAAAATAACTAGTATAGGCAGGTTGTGCGTCTTGCATAATATTCTGTGTATGCGAGCTGGTAATGATTAGCTAGGTGGTCGTTCTCCTCTATTTAGATATATTGCTATGTGATCTAACTGTTAGTGGATAGATAGTTTTGATGTATAGTTTGGGAAAATAAGTATGGTCATACATGGATCAATGTGTTGGTAAGATCTAATGATTCAATGCTCACTGTTCTAGACGCATGCCATTTGTTTGGGCTTAAGGATATTCAGTTTAGTGGTTGGTTCAGTTAGATATTGGTCTTCACATATTTGATGACATTGTTATTTTGTTTTTGCTTAAGTTATGCGTTTTGAGACATATATGCTCATATATCTGATCTGTTCTATTCTTTTAGTTTGTCGAAACTATTGGTATTCATTTAATGGTATTGAATTTGTGAAATGTGACCTTGTTCTGATATGAGAGTAGCAATTTTGAGCTTAATCACATGTAAGATATTATATGTTATATTTTCCCAGTAGCTCTGTATATCTATACACTGCTATGCATTGATGGTATGTGCAATGATGCATAGGAATGGATTAAGATGTATTAGTTGTCCAACTTATCCTATGACTAGCTTGCTGGTTTTTATTTCATCATCGGTATACACTCACTCACCATACCTCTTGTTTGGGTACACTGTGTGAAATGAGGAAGTTAAGACGGTTACATGGCTGTCCGGTCAACACTATAACTTTATGCGTGAATTTTCTCTCTCAATTCTGCATATACTGTTGACTTTCTTTTTAAATATCTACCTTACAGCTTAATGAATACATTTTGATAACCGTGGCATTAGCTCATTTATCTCTACTGTTGTGCTCTCCTTGTGGGTTCTGGATTACTTTGTTATCTTCCACAAGACCTAACACATCCTACCATCTGTTCCTCAGTTGACGCACTGATTTAGCTCTCGAATGATAGAGAGCTAGCCAGTTTGCTCTCATTCTCGATTCTCATTCACAAATCTCATCTTATAGCTATATCCATGATCCACAAAGCACGTCAGATATAGTGTCTTTGATCAAATATCGGAGAAATTGTGGAGGATGCAAAGGTGAATATGATCTTGTTCCTTTGCTCATTGTATCAGAGCTATAAGAGAAATTGTCTTTTTAATGCATTGTGAAGTTTCTTTAATGGTTAATAGAAAGTTTGTGTTTTGAAACGGTCTAAGAAATTTATGAGAGGAGAAGGTGTAGTTGATGTTAGTTTAGAATGTGCAAAATCTTGTACTAGTTGTTATATTTCATTAATCTCTGATATTTTTGGGCTTTGTTGAGTTCTTATCTCTGGTTGGAGATGGAGCTTTTTTTAAAATGCTCAAGTATTACTTACTGTAAATTGTGGAGCTCAAGCGTATATTATGTTTGTGTCGAGTTAAATTCATGCTAATATGCATATTTCTATTGTAGTAGATTACTAATAATATTATTGGGAAATGTCCTTTGGTGAAAAGCGCCCCAGTTTTTCTTTTTCTACATGGAAAGCGTTTTTTGAAAAAAAAAATGTACACGGTAGACCCCAGTTTTTACTTTTTCTACACGGTAAGCTTTTTGAAAAAAAAATGTACACGGGAAATTCTATATGGTAGACCCCAGTTTTTAAACAACTCCAAAAATTTTCAAAAAGCTTACCATGTAGAAAAAGTAAAAACTAGGGTCTACTAAATAGAATTTCCCTATTAAATTTTATTTTMTTWAAAAAAATATAGTCTATTTGCGTCGCACCTTAGCTTAAGGTTTGACGCAAATAGGTTTTTTTAAAGTTCYGACAAAGCTATTTGTGTCGCACCTTAGCTTAAGGTGTGACGCAAATAGCTTTTTTTTTAAGTTTGGCCAAAGCTATTTGCGTCGCACCTTGGCTAAACTACGACGCAAATAGCTCTTCATTTACGTCGCACCTAGGTGCGACGCAAATAGCTTTAGACCTATTTGCGTCGAGAGCTTTTGCGTCGCCCCTGGGTGCGACGAAAATAGGGGTTTAGAGTGCGACGCAAATAGATGTTTTTGTACTAGTGGAAGTTGCATCATCCCCGCAAAAACCAAGCGTTAGCCCGATTGTATATACGCAAAGCAAGCATTTACAAAAAGACATTGCTATACACAATTGTGGCTATACGCGGCGTTACCTCCATTTGAGTTCTCCCGGACGACTAGTCGAGATGGGATACAGTAGATCAAGCACGGACTAACAAAAAGACATTCGCTATACGCGATRGTGGCTATACGCGACGTTACKTCAAGTTTAATTCTTCCGGATGACTAGCCGAGATGGGATACAGCAGAACAAGCACGCACCAGCAAAAAGACATTCGTTATACGCGATCGTGGCTATACGCTGCGTTACAAGTATGTTAATCTTCCCGGWCGACTAGCCGAGATGGGATAAAATAGTTCGAGCAAGCACCAAGTCCTAACGGAGGCATCGGAGGGGGACATTGAGATATTAATTCCCCATGAACTCATAACAGAGGCATTAGAGTGGACAATCGAGATAAAATTTCCCCAGGAAGTCCTAACGGAAGTATCGAGGCGGACAACCTGTTTGCAGAAAATCCCTAGTGGAATCAGAACCATAGGTGGAAATTCCCCTAAAGATCGAAGCAAGAAGCCCCGTTGGAATCAGAACCATAGGTGGAAACGTAAGCAAAATTGTTTGCAACAGAGACAACTAAGGCAAGCAACATCAACCGCAGGTGCAAGTAAAACTAACGCATTTGTTTTCCTGTACCGGGTACTTTGTCTTTCGTTTTATGAGATTTACTCTCTGCAAACCCAGCCAAAGTGGGGGTACGTACAATTCTCCCTAAACTAAACGGCCAATGATAAGACACCCTCGCAACACGCAAGTCAAATCGAGAGAGCTAGGACCTTGACGGGCCCTAAAAAGAGCAGATTCCCTTGCATCGGAAACCTTTTCCAGGTATTTAGCAGGTCAAAAAATAAGTTTAGTCTTCAATAATTTTAACTTATTTTAAACATTTTCTAGAATTTTTCTGAATTTTTTAAAGTATTTTTGGCAATTTTCGAAATTTTCAACAATTTTATTAATTTTGCGATAATTAATTAAATTATGAAGACGATTCCAAAATTCACAAAATTTAGCATAACACACTATTTTTCACAAGGAATATTTACATATTTTTTCCATAATTTTCGATTATGGTTAATATTTAAGCAAAAACGCAAAACCGAGCAAAGGCCATCCAGGAAATTTCGCCTCGAACACGCGTCCGAGAAGCCGAAATTCCGAGCATCGTGATAATGAAGCCATAATCGCAATAATATCAAATATAATATATAAAATTACGTATATATTATACGATTATATACGATATAATTTCATTATAATCTCGCTATTTGAGGTAAAACAATCTCGAATATTGTAATAATATCCGATGAAATCGCAATAATATCATATTATAATCGTATAAAATCACGTACGATAATATTACGATTTATATCATCGCAATCACACTATACGAAGCAAGGAAAATCGGCCGATACTGGGCGCAATTGCGCCTAGTTTTGGGCGTAATTGCGTACAAAATGCCTGTTTTGGCTGATTTCAACCCTTTCCTATGAATAAGGATCCCCCCTATTCATTTCAGGAGGAATTGCTCTTTCGACGCACCACTCTCTCACTCGTCCAACTCTCTCTCTCTCTCCCTCTATTCTCTCACAAACACACTCAACACATTCAAAGGTTCTTTTGCAATACATCTAGGAGGTTTTCAAAGGTTCTAAAGGTTCGACAAGGGTTCCCAATGGTCTGAAGCAACGTCCTTGGTCTTCAACATCGTGTTGCGAGGTAGGTTTGACGCCAAGTCTCAATTCTAAACCCCCTTTTGCCTGCTTGTTTAGAAATTAGACTTTCTATGTATATTGCATGTAATATTGATTAACAAACTACTTGAAAATTCAAATTAAAAGCAACCTTAAGCATTACCTTAAATTCCTCGTATGAGTGCTTGCATGCTGTCTCACAACTATAATATGCTTTAACAAAGATCTGCAAATTTCGTGTTTCACGCCTAATAAGATAACTATGGACAACCGAAATTAGGCTCCTGGAATACGCAATTAACAACACATGCCACAACAAACTAGACACTATGTGCATAGCATTTTGTTCAAACAACCCGCCTAGTAATCTTGCATGCTTAGGGTTTAAAACGGAAAACTGTTTGTTGTTGTCTTTCGGATAATGAACTCACAATAACTGAGTAGAGGCTGGCCGAACTGGGTCCGGTCCCTCGTTTTCGGGGTACAATTTAAGGGCGGCTCGGTTTGTTTTCTAGAGTTGAATTCTTGCTTTTGCATATTGTGAGTATGCCTGGTTGTGTGTTTATACTCGAAATGAGTAGAGGAAGTGGCCACCGCACTTCTTTTGGGAAGCTGCGGAACCCGTTTTAAGCCTTGCCTATAATTGCATAAAGCAAGACGAAGGACTCCATGTCTGTAGTGCACCAAAGGTCTGGTTAGGGGATAAGTTAAGGTGAAGTAGTGCACAGACCCCCCCCCCCCCCCCCCCGCATCTAGCAACCTCTACTCAGTTATTGCAGGTTCATGGTCCGAAAAACAACAACAAACAATTTTCCGTTTTAAACCCTAACATGCAAAATTACTAGGCGGGTTGTTAATAGAATACTATGCAAATAGAGTCTAGTTTTGTGGCATGTGTTGTTAATTCCGTATTCCAGGAGCCTAATGTCGGTTGTCCATAATTATCTTATTAGGTGAGAAACACAAAATTTGCATTCTTTGTTAAAGCATATTTTATTGGTGAAACAAGCATGCAAGCACTCGTACGAGGAATTTAAAATTATGCCTTAAGATTGATTTAATTTGAATTTTCAAATCGTTTGTTAGTCAATATTACATAAAATTACATAGAAAGTCGAATTTTTAAACAACATGCAAAAGGGGTTTAGAATTGAGACGTTGGCCTCAAACCTACCTCGCAACACAATGTAGCAGACCAAGAACACTGCTTCGGACCCTTAGGAACCCCTGTCGAAACTTAGAACCCTTGAAAACTTCCTAGATCTATTGCAAAAGAGCCTTTGAATATGCTTTTATGGTTTTGAATTGTATTTGAAAGTGTTTGAAAGTGTTTGTGAGAGAGAATGAAAGAGAGAGAGTCGGACGAGTAAGAGAGAATGCTCGTCCAAAGATTGTGAAATGAATAGAAGAGCTCCCTTTATAGGCAAGGTTGAAATCGGCCAAAATAGGCAACTTTGGGCGCAATTCGCCCAGTATCAGCCTAGATTTTGGCCGATTTTGCTTGCCTCAAATAGCGTGATTGCAGATGATATAAATATCGTAATATAATCTTACATGATTTTTACGATTATATCTGATATTATTGCGATTGCGTCGGATATTATTGCGATATTCGAAATGCTTTACCTCGAATAGCGAGATTGTAATGAAATAATATCGGATATAATCGTGTATAATATATACGATTTTATACGATCATAGCTGATAATTATTGTGATTATGGATGATATATTGTGATGCTCAGGAATTAATTCATAATATAAATCTTACATGATTTTTTACGATTATTATCTGATATTATTGCGATTGCGTCGGATATTATTGCGATATTCGAGATTACTTTACCTTGAATAGCGAGATTGTAATGAAATAATATCGGAATATAATCGTATAAAATATATACGTGATTTTATACGATCATAGCTGATATTATTGTGATTATGGATGATATTATTYTGATGCTCGGGATTTTCGGCTTCCTCGGGATGCGTGTCTCGAGGTGAACATCCTGGGATGGCCTACTTTGCTCAGTTTTGTGTTTTTTCTTAATAAAATCATAAATATTAAACCATAAATCGAAAAATTATGGAACAAATATGTAAAAAATCCTTGTGAAAAATAAGGTGCTATGCTAAAATTTTGTGAATTTTGGAATTGTTTTCATAATTAAATTAATTATCGCAAAATTAATTAAATTGTTGAAAATTCCGAAGATTGCCAAAAATACTTAGAAAAAATCATAAAAAATTCGAAAAATTCTCGAAAAATGTTTCAAAATAAGTTAGAATTATTTGAAAATCAAAACTTATTTTTTGAGGTGCTAAATACCTGGAATAGGTGTCCGGTGCAAGGGAATCTGCCTTTTTTAGGGCCTGTCAGGGTTCTAGCTCTCTCGATTTGACTTGTGTGTTGCGAGGGGTGTCTCATCATTGGACATTTAGGGCTAGGYACAAATGTATGTATCTATAGTGAGGATATGGGTTTAGCTTGGTGGTAAGCTACCCACCTTCCCTGGCATTGCCTAAGGTTCGAGCCTCACCCCCAGCAATATGTCGAGATATTATTCCCCATCCCTCACTGCACAGTTCCTGAAATAGGATTAGTGTAGGGTTTCACCCGTATATCTTACCATGTAAAAAAAAGAGTATTGCATTGAAGAAGCGAAAATCAAGGGAAAACGAGTACACATTGAAGACAAATAACGACCAAATATGTTTCTGTATTAATAAAAATCTATCCTTACTAATTTAAAATATAATGAAATTCAAGGTTTGTAACAAAATTAACTTATTCATAGAAAAAGACTACTAAAGGTTGATAAATGTTATGCATTTTATGCTTAAGGTAATATTGGGTTCAACAACACAACCTTGATCAAGTTCACGTGTAACACCCCACTAGTAGATATTGTCCTCTCCATGTCCTACCAAAAGGATTTTTTTTGGCGTGAGCTCGTCCTACCCAAAAAGTCTCTATTAGTTTGAGGTATCAATCTCCTTTATAHAGAAGGCTTTGTTCATCTTAACTTCGGATGTGGGATGGAACACTAGTTCCCTATCACCCACCCTAATACCATTTTATTTGTAACACCCCACTATGAAACATGAGACAATTAGTATTCTAGGCCCTTGCCCGCAAGGATTTGTTTTGGTGTGGGTTTGTCCCACCCAAAAAGCTTCTTTTAGGTTTAGGTATTAATGTCCTCTATATAGCAAACTTCGTTTTCCTAAACTTATGATGTGGGATAGAACCCTATGCCTTCTATATAAAGGAGATTAATACCTTAACCTAGTAGAGGTCTTTGGTGGGACGAGCCCACACCAAAGCAAATCCTTGCGGGCTAGGGCCTAGAGAGAACAATATCTACTAGTGGGCTCTTGTTCTCTAGTGGAGTGTTACATGTGGTATCAGAGCCAAGCCTCATTCTGATGTCCTGATGTCTATGATGCACGGACACGCCCCTCAACCTTCGTGTCACGTTTCCGACCCYTTTCGAACATGGAAACGCGTCGGACTCGCGGAAATCCGTGTATGACATGCCAAAATTTATATCCAATATTTTTGTCTCTTGGACAAGCTGAGGAAACATGACAAACACGGATCGGACACGCAAATTCCTTCTTTGTTAAAATAAAATGTGTTTTTAATTCTAAAACCTTAGATTTTATTCTTTCATTTCATTTTCACCCAAAAAAAATCCCAAATTAACCTAGCATTCAACATCCCTCTACTCTCTCTTGCCTAATGCTACTGGTCTGCTGCTCGCTGTCGTCGATACCCCTAAACTCTCCATTGTCGGATCTCTCTGCTCGACACTTTGAATTTGTAACGTGCTTATGAATTAATTTGTTTATGATTCAATTGTATATTATTTTTAGTACTTCACGTTATTTGTTTGATTTGGTTTGTAAAACTTTTTATCTTTGACTTCTTACTATTTGATTTTATGTGAGTTTTATGTTATTAAAGTGTTGATTTACCTATATAAAATGAAAGCTTTGTAAAATTATCTTTAATTTGGCATAATTCCTCTGTATCGTTTTAATTACAACAAACCAATTTCACGCATTTCGAAATTGAGATTTAACAATGTAAACAAGCAAATTATTCAAAATGATTTTAACAAAATAAAGAATGAAATTATAACTTAATTGTGCTAAAAAATTGATTAATTTGCTCGTTTACATTGTTAAATTTCAACGTTGAATGCGTGATGTTTGGTTTGTTGGCAATATATTGTTATAGATAGTTAGGGCATCCACAATAGTTCAAACCTCTAGGGGATTTGAACTAATGTCATTCATATTCATAATAAACTCACTATAACAAACTTGTCACTAACAATAGTTCAAACCTTTTACGGATTTGTAGGTTGGACCATTATATATAATAGACATTTGTCTTTTACCTAATGTGATTTTATATTCCCTTTTATTTTACACTCAATACCTCACCTAAATTTCACCTCACCAAAGGCAAACCACTTATTACTTCCATACAACTCCTTACTTCAGATAGATCAGGTAAACATATAATCAGGATCATATCATTCAAAGCCCCATTGGCGTTTAAGTCCTGGGCGTTCAAGCCTAGGGCGATTAAAAGGCAACATCTCGGATCACCTAACTAGGCGATCCGAGAATTGTCAATTATTAAAGCCCATGGGCATTTCAAAGCCAGGGCGAATTAAAGGCAAACAATCTCGGATCACTTTAACTGGCGATCCGAGAATTGCAATGTTAAAGCCCTTGGGCGTTCAAAGCCCAGGGCGATTAAAGGCAACAATCTCGGATCACCTTAACTAGGCGATCGAGATTGCAATGTTAAAGCCCCTGGGCGTTCAAAGCCCAGGGCGATTAAAAGACACAATCTCGGATCACCTTAACTGGGCGATCCGAGAATTGCAATGTTAAAGCCCCTGGGCGTTCAAAGCCCAAGG
The DNA here is from genome assembly GCA_008642245.1 of Bassia scoparia. Lineage (NCBI taxonomy): Eukaryota > Viridiplantae > Streptophyta > Magnoliopsida > Caryophyllales > Amaranthaceae > Bassia > Bassia scoparia. The sequence goes on along the minus strand of SNQN01013466.1, from coordinate 46 downwards.
CGATTAAAAGGCAACAATCTCGGATCACCTTACTAGGCGATCGAGA
>SNQN01013464.1:0-13174 GCA_008642245.1 Bassia scoparia | reverse complement strand
TATATATTCCACACTACTATATAAAAAGGGAGTAAGCATTCAATGTTCATATGAACAGTATGAATAGTGGACTTGGCCCCTCAATTACCTCAACAATCCAACAAAGCCCACCATCCAAAGCCTAGCCCGCGACTAACCCCCCAAGCCCACACTCTGAAAACCCTCCCACATTAAACCTCCCTTCACACATGCACAATAACATGGCTTTGGATCTCAAACCTAGCAACCAACTCAACTCCTCCTTCAACCTCTTGCTTCTTAGTTTCATGAAGCTCAGAGCTCCAATGGTTTGCTACCCTTCTCCCTCTACCTTTCTTTTTTAAGCTCAAAAATTGATACCCTTCTACTTGTTCCTTTGTTTTCCCATATCATTTTTTGCTACCCTTCTCTTTTCTTTGGATGATTTGATTGAATCTAAGTCTGTTAGAAGCAAGGATTAGGAAGCTTCAATTGCTGGTTAGGGTTCTAATAAGGTGATGGAAACCGAGTGAGTATCTTTTTTTTTTCCATTTTAGTTCGATTTTTTTAWGATGATTTATTCTGATGATTCACTGTTCTTTGATTTTGTTTTGATTTGGGTTATGGCCCACGAATCATGGATTTGTGATCATCTTATGCAATGGTTTGCTACCCTCCTCCCTCTTCCTTTCTTTTCTAAGCTCAACAATTGATACCCTTCTACTTTTACCTTTATTTTCCCATCTCATTTTTTGCCACCCTTCTCTCTTTTTTGGATGATTTGATTGAATCTGGGTCTGTTGGAAGCGAGGATCAAGAAGCTTCAATTGCTAGTTAGGGTTCTAATAAGGTGATGGAAATCGAGTGAGTATGTTTTTTTGGCCATTTTAGTTCCATTTTTTTTAGGATGATTTACTGTGATTATTCAGTATTCTTTGATTTCGTTTTCATTTGGGTTATAGCCCACGAGTCATGGATTTTTGATCATCTTATGCAATTGTTTGCTACCCTTCTCCCTCTTCCTTTCTTTTCTAAGCTCAACAATTGATACCCTTCTACTTGTTCCTTTGTTTTCCCATCTCATTTTTTACTACCCTTCACTCTTTTTTGGATTTTTTTGATCGAATTCCTGGGTCTGTTAGAAGCCTGATCATGAAACTCTCATTTGCTGGTTAGGTTCGTAACTAAGGTGAAATGGAAATCGAGTAGTAATGTTTTTTTGCCATTTTTTAAGTTCGATTTTTTTTAAGGATGATCTAACATCCTAATCTATTCATTGTTCTTTGATTTTCTCTTTTGAATTCGGGTTATGGCCCACGAATCATGGAATTTGCTCGATTATCTCATTGAATATCCATATTTATCTTTATTATAGAGCACATTTACATTAGTTTTCGGCTTAGTTAGTTATACGACATTTCGGAGCTTTGACTTGTTTGGAGACTCCTCTTGCGCAAATCCCGAAGTTAAAGTGGTCCATATCTTTCTACAGACAGAAATTTTGATGTGATTCATTGGAGATGATAGCTTCTTCAGAGCTTTCCCATGAACTCTAAAGGATTGAATCATGCCATAAACGAAGAACTTTCCAGATTCAGGAGCACTCCAGCAGACTTCGCATTTTATGTACTACCTGGATTCAAACAGGTCATCTTATGAACATAACATCCAACCTAATGCAACATCCTGCGTGATTCTAATTGGAGATGAGTATCGTCTTTCACGGAGCAATTTCACACGGTAGGTTGCAAACTTATATCGGACGAAACGACGAAGAAAGTTATTATGATTGCCATTTTCAATTCCATCAGCAAACAGCCTTACAGATGGCCCATATTTGTTGACTTGTCTTGTTAACGGCTGATAACACCGCCATGCCGAGAGGTAAAAACAACGTGTGAGATCTTACGATAATAGTCGTGGAGCGAATCTAGTAAATTGCGAGAGCCTGCTAGAGGGATATAGTTCTATAGGGAGACCTAATTCGTAAGGACTTGTAACCCTAAGATTAGTAATAATCATCGAAACTGTTGTTGATATGTTTGATCAGTTTGGAGCTTCTAATGAACTATTACCTATTGTGTTTTTTAGTCCATTTAATTAATTCCTCATTGAAATTGCCCTCAAGTAGTTGTTATCTTAGTCAAAATCACCAATGGCTTTTTCATAATCTTTGACACATTTAATTAGTCAGCTATTTAATTTATCTCTCTGTGGATACGATCCTTGTTCTTTTTTATTTCCACTTGCTACCAGTATTTTGTTACTAGGTATTTTTGATAGTGTGGTGCGATAGCCTCGTCAAATTTTGGGCGCCGTTGCCGGGAGACGCACAATAATTGAATTGCTATAGTTGTGTTGATTATTTTTTCTTTTGTCTCGAATTAACCTTGTTTTTGAGACCGTTTCTCAAACAATTTTTGCCAGTTTTTGTTGTTTATAGCGCAGGATACTCTAACAAAAGGGACTGTTTCTGTATGACCTAGAGGTAGAGAAACTTTCATAGACGTAAGAACCTGACCAAACAATTTGAAGCAATAATAGAAGGACGACGGTCCTTCTTCTGTTGTTAAGGCTCTGCGTCCATTCACGAAAGAAAGAGGAGTCGTTGCTTTTAATCCTATTAGATATGGCGACTGAGAAATCTTGTGAAAGGATCTATTCCAGCCTAGTTGCTGAAATACCTACTGGGTCTAAATTGCCAACTCTGGAGCAATCAAATTTGAAGCTTCAAATCTGCATTTGCCCTAAACATTGATTGAGCGTCAATCAATTTGGAGGGACATAGTGAGGATCCAAGTCTACATATCTCAAACTTTCTGCCCAATATTGCGATACTATTAAACAACGATGGGGTTGAGCAAAATTAGATTCATTATCATTTGCTTTTTTTCCTTCTATTGAAGGATAAAGCGAAATTATGGTCTCAATCGGGCTCAATATTGAGGAAAATGCAATCGCATGGAGATTGGGCCTCTTGCATACTACAAAACAGTATTATCTCCTGAAAGAAACTATTTATCTTAGGAGCAAAATCACCAATTCACGACAATATGTTGATAAAATTACATGAGGACATCGGAAAGGTACAAAGATTGCAAAGGCCATGCCCCACATGGTCTGAAAAGGGGTTGTTGGTCCCAAACATTTACATGGGTTTAGCATGAACTCTCGCACTATTCTCGACTCTGCAGCTAATCGGGAGGTTTAGAACTCAAGGGTATACAGCAGGGTACAACTTGATCGACGGAATATGGCATCTCTCATAATCCACAAATATGGCAATCCTCGTGGTCTTGCAAGGAAAGGTGCGTTAAGATGAGGTTGCATTCTATGCGGTTACTTAGCTGCTCAACATGTATGATTAAGTCAAAAGCTTGATAAAATCACGTTTCTGGTCACACTCAATCTAGCAATCTAAGTGAGTGTTGGAGCTACTTCTAGCAAAATGAATCTTTGTGGTGATAATGTGGGTCTTTTGGAATTTTTCACAATATGGCAATACTTTCATTGGAACCAAGTCAATTCATTCAATTCTATAAACAATAATCCATTCTCAAACAACTACAATGAAGGATATAGGAATCATCATACTTTGTCCTAGCAAAAGTCAAAACGTCCAAATCCACGAACAATAGTTGCTTCTACACAAACAACTAATCTCTCCCCCACACTACCATCAAACTAATACATCCCCCCTCGATACTATCAACAACAGAATCAACATAGCACCGACAGCTCCTAGTTTCTCTAAGGCCACTTTTAACCCATCTCAACAAGACTCCTAACATCGGATCCTATGCTTGTTTGAGATGAGGAATATGAATGCTGCAACAGCAAAAAGATCGACAACAAGATAGGTGCAATAAAGCAACTAAAAACATTGGCACATTAGCCCTACTTTCCCCTGCTCAACCAGGCTACCAGGCACACTCTTTCCATCTCACCTTCACCACCTCCTGATAGTTTATGCCATTACTCCGCTTCGTAGTGGGCTAACTATGATGGCCCAACCAATTGCCGTGTTGATGAATGATGAAAGTGACAAGGGTAAGGGGCTGATGACGGTTGTCGATGAAGTTGATACTGGGTCATGAAGGTAAAGGGGGAGAAGAAGGTCTCAAGGGAAAGAAAAAGGAGGTGAAAGGCTAACCACCTACACCAAACTACAAAACAAACACCAACGTCCTCATAAGGTCACAAACTTATCCTTTCCTATCAAACTGCAATAGGATATTTGGAGGGGTTAGGCAAAGAACTTAGGCTGGAAATCCAAATTATGACTAAGTTTCATGGGAGGTAGTTGCCTGAAAATCTTGCAGGTAATGTCCTTCTATTGTAATTGATTACTACTAATAAAGTTTGCCTTCCTAGGCTAAATTTTTAAAGATATATTGACTAGGAAGAGGGAATTGCATGCAGTGGAGACTGGGTGGTTTTTTACTGAAGATCGTATGGCAATTGTTAGCAAAATATGATCTTTCCTACCTTAAATCCTGAAGTCCTGGTAGTTCTATTCGAATTCCTTTGTCCATTCGGCTTGATCTGGCTGTTTTACTTTGATTAGTATAGATAGGCTTTATTCGTGAATGTTGGGTGTCCAGTGTTAGTCTTGAGGTAATGTCTTTATTATTCTGTTTTGTAAAGCGGGCGTCAACAGGGTGACTGAAATTTTACTCCCAACAAATTTGGAAAATGGCCGAGTACGTTCTCCACTTGAACGGTTTTATATCCTCAATCAAACAAAAGAATTTCGTGGTAAGGGGGCGATCGGAATATTATCTCATTGGGTTCTCCACGAATCCCTCCCTCCGACCGGTTCGGCTGACCCTAGGTGAGATAATGAGGAGGGTGCATGGTCCCCACCATGATTCCCACCCTCTAAAAAATCGTTCAGATTATTTCCCACTCCCGACCGCACTTGATAATTCCGACTCTGCAGGTTGGCGGTTTAGTCTTTTACCTCGACTCTCGATTTATTCGGTTTCTCGTGTCTGATTTACGTCTTTATTTTTCCCATTTACTTTACGTTGGACCGATGCACGCGGTGTGTATAAGCCTGGCCGATAATCGGGTTTCGGTAAATCCTTTGATTTTAAATTCCCATTCTGCCATTTTTAAATTTAACAAAAAGAATTCAAAAATCCGGACGAATATTCGGTTGTGATTGTTTTGGTTTTGACCCCCTCTCCTCTGTGATTTCTATAAAAATATACAAACATTACCGCCAAATCGGTCGGATTACGACGATATTTTGCCGGTAACTTTTTTTTTAAAAAATCCCTTTTGTTTACCCTTTTTCAATTTCGACCCTACAACTTCTTTCTTCTCCTCTTACTTCCTTCTCAGTCCCTCACCTTCTCTCGTCCTCTCATCACACTCTCACCATTATCATCTCTTCCTCACAATCCCCTATCCCTCAATCTCTCCCTCTCTCCTCTCCTTCTCCCTTCTTCTTGATCCTCAGCCACCCTTTTTGCGAGCGAAATCAGGAGTGCGAATTTCCACTGTGCGTCGGATTCGATTCTAAGATCGACTTCTATTTTCTGAATTTTCTACATTTCAATGCCATCTATTCATCAGGTTAATCCATATATTGTTTTACGTTATGGTTAGGGTTTCGTTTGATTTAAAATTGAATAATGTCTTGTCATGAATACTTCGTTTTAAATTGATTTTTAGGGAATGGTTTTCGTTTTGGAATTATGGTTTTAGTTGGATTAAAATGACTGATTATTGATTTTCGAATCTAAATCATTTTGTTTTAAAAGTTCGGAATCTTAGTTTTGTATTGTACTTGTTGTAATTTTTTTAAGTTTTCTTATTGATCGATGAAGGATAAGAATGACTCTTTTATGGTTGGGAGAATGCAAGCAACAAAGTTATGAGGCTCCTATTCTTTATTAGACAAATAAATTCTGGTCGACTTAAACTTGAGGTACTTAGTTTGTTCTGATTAATTTTGCGTACTATGCGCAAGTATTATTGCTATTTCATCTGATAATCTCAATAAAGTTAATTCGTCTTACGTTTATTATATTAATGTGATTATATTTGTACTTTATTGAGTGAGCTAATGTCTAATGGATGCATTTACTGTCTGTCTAGTTTTAGTTTTGCTTATATTAAATGTAACTTTTTAATGCTAGTTTTAGCTTGGATATTTTTTGTAACAAAAAGTCAGAATCACAATAAATATGTAAGGGCAAGACATAGCAAGGAGAAATTTAAGAGAAAAAAAATGTGGTTTTGTTGTTTCTGAATGAATATGAAACACAGAAACTTGTTATTATACCTTGGTGAGCTTCTAGAATATGAGTTAATTATAGCCTGGAATGAATTAACAAGAACAACTAATCAATGACTTCTACAGTATATCTGGTATACTACTCTAACTTAGAAGTAATGTATATTTGATTTCCTTTAAATGTAATGTAGTCCTATACAACATAATTACCAGGAAGACTCTGTTTATGCTGCCAAATTGATAGATTATGTTGCAATCAAGCTGATAACGTGATTGCGCCTCAATTAGAGTTTCCCTAACCAACATAGGACTACGGAAGTACAAGATCACCGCATGCTTGTTTGTCCTTTGAAAATCCGCCACACATTAGCGCCTATCTAATTTTTGGATTCAAGTTGTTCCGGAACTAACAAGCCATTCTTGCTTATTACTTGTGATACCTGACTAATCCAAATCTTGATTATTTACCTGCATCTATCCAGGCGGCATATCCCAAGGGACTGAATGAACTTTTGACCAGTGATGTGTTTGACTTGTTTCATGCCGATATCTCATGGTTTACCCTTCTATTTCTTGCTTAACTCAGAGCATTTGTGAGCGTATACTGTTTGTAGAAGTTGTATGATTCTACTTGTGTCTAGGGTGTATTTGTGGTCGAAACGTTGAATCTGTTTATAATATCATTAGACTTGTGTAATTTTTATCTAAGAAGTGGAGTCATTTATTAAATTATATCGTGATATCTTGACTTATCTTAGTGAATTTCTTGGTGTTGTAAATATTTACTCACGTCTCTTTTGACAAAATACAGAAGTTACTTGGTACACTTGAAGAACATAATGTTGATCCAGAAACTCTATAAGTAATGGATGATGATCTGATGTCTACGAGGAGGAGGAAGGAAGCAGGGAGGAAGAGACTGAAATGTGCTATATGTTCTGCTAATTGTGGTATGTCCCTTTGGAGGTTGAGCTATGGGTACTATTTTTTTTGTAGTTAAAAATCTACTACTCTTAGTTTTTTTCACTTTGATGTCTATTTGTAACGGATTCAAGAATATTTTAATGTCATTTCATTCTATTTTACATTTTCTTATTAATTTGTTAAGCTAATTGGTCAGCTGTCTTTGAGCTTTATGCTATTATATATGGATCAGATATATTACTAGATAAATCTTTTAATATTCTTCCTAGTTCAATGTCATGATTGTATTTTTGTTTCTTTTGTATGAATTCAGGTTGCTTATTGATAGTTTAGTCGTTTTTGTTTAGCTAAAATATGATATGTAATCACTCACAATGTTTCATGGGTCATGAAAATCTTCAATAATCATTCATTTTAACTATCAGGATGCGATTTGTGTTGAGTGACTTTGGTTCCCAATACGTACGGAAGATGATAAATGGGGTGTGCTCTGTGCTAGTTGCTTCTTATAGTTTGGGACATTACCGGTCAAATCGGCTGTCTTGGCACTGCCACTACAGAGTTCAAAATCCAAAGCATATTGAATTCAGGTACTAATAATTGATGTAAGTGTTCTTTTTTACATATGATGATGCTCGCTTATTAAACCACTGGTTTCCTTCTTAAAACCTGTGACCTCTCTTGCCTTCCTTATTAGATCTTTACATACTGTAATTAAATGTCCGCATTGATCATTCCATCACATACCTCGTCAACCTTGCAAGTACACGTAGAATAACTGAAATTTCCTTTCTTTTCTTTTTCTTTTATAATTTCTTTTAAAATAATTGATTCCAATTGTTTTTGTTTGTTTAATGTTTTGTGTAGGAGCTGCTGCTAGCTGTTTTAGAGTAAGGCTACAAAGAGTTGACTAAATGCTACAGTATCTATTTTTAGGTTGTATGCCTTTGATCACTTTTTAACTGACTTTTGATTGTATGTATTTACTTCGTGGTTTTGAGCATTTTCTATCGTTGACCTTGTAACAACATTTTATATACCGTTTGCACAACTTTTACTATTTGGGAAAACCAGTTGCATATTTGCACTAGCTGTGATTCCTTCTTTTTTAAAAAAAAAATCATATTACTTACGACATACACATTAAAGTCGCGATATATGCGGTTTCACGGTAAGGCCTTTTTTAATTAAAAAAAATCTGGAGTGTATTCCAACGCGAACTATCATCTCGGTAAATGGGCCTTTTTTCTTAATTAAAAATAAAAAAAAAACTAAGGATGGGTTTACCCGACTCAGAATCAGTCGAGATCGGTAAAGGGCTTTTTAAATTAAAAAAAAATCTGGAGTTGTTACCTCCGACTACTAATGCGTGTAAAGGCTTTTTTTAATTAAAAACAATCTGGAGTGTTGCGACTCGAGCCTTAGCGGCGGATAAAGGGCTTGTTTAATTAAAAAAACATACTGAGTTGTTTAGCGCACTAGTGGTTCGTAACACTCCAATTCCTCGCAAATTGGTTGATGAATTAATTGGTGATCGGTGAATACCGGTGCGTATAATTACACCATCGGTCGGCTAATTCTTGACGCATTATCGTAATTATGGTATTCGGATCCGTCTTACCGACACCGTACGTTTCGGTCGTAACATGCCTGTTATCGACCGATGTTGCCGTCGATAGTTGTCGGCCGAAGCCATTTTCTTGTGTTCGTAAAATCGCTCCCGTGTTTTAGGTATGTTCCGTTTGTTGGTACTTTTACATCCCCCGTTGACTTTTCGTAGTGCATGATAAATGGATGAAGACATTCACATTCTATATCCTAGGTAGCCTTTTCCTTACGGCAGGGCTACTAATGTTACAGATGAAGTATACATTAGAAGAGGATGATGACAAAGTACTTTCATTTGACCCAAGCTTTAAGTCCTCGTCTTAGAGGAGTCTTGTGTAACATTATGTCCTGATCTATTGCATGCAATCATTATGCCTCTATCCTTTATCCGGATCCTTCTGATTATGTGTTTAGGTCTTTTGCAGGTAGAGTGATTGATGAAAGTGATTTTTGGCAAAGATCTACAAGGAAGGAGCGTTGGCTTTGATGCATGAGCCAAAATTCAAAATTATATACCTCCCCGTGCCAATTGAAGGCATGGGAAAAACATATGAAAATGTCAAGGGCATACGTCAGAATTCTCTACGCAAAAAAATCAATCTTTATGGATATGACTCCGCTTCCCTATCGAGGATCGGCAAGCTTTTGGAACATGGATATTGGTCGAAGCGAGACCCTTCATAACCAGCACTTTGCGGGAGTGTACTCGTATTTTTAATGCTTTATTATAAAAGATGAATTGAAAAAAAAACTGATAAAACACCGAAAAAGTAAAAAATAAAAAAAAATAAAAAAGAACAGAAAAAGAAGTCGGATGGAATCCAGTGATTTTAAATTTTCCTTAATTTTATATATAGAATTTCATTGTTAAATCTATAAATTCAAATGTGAAGTAATATAAATATTTCATTATGACATATATTTATTATCTCCATACGGTTTAAATATATACCATGTTTTAATGCATCTGTCATATTTTATTGTGTGCTTTCCCGACACTTTATCATATGATGAATCCTTATTAAATCAACCACCCATCACATCACATTCCCCCTCATTCCCTAACTCCCTAATCACTCACACCTAGACTCATACTTGCGACCCTTCTTCTTCCTATCCAAAACAACTCCCAGTGACAAAAAAAAATTTGGAATAATTTGGCCATGTTGCTCAGAAATATATAATTTTTTCTGGTAAAATCTCGGTTTCTTGATTACTTCTTCCATTCCTTTCAATTGATTTCTATCACATTACTGGACTATGCTTTCAGAACCATGTGTGGGGGGGGATTAATAGTGCAAGTTTCTACCTTTTTTGTATCTCGGTTATTTTATTTCTGTTCTTCGCAAAAAATCAATCAAAAAAAGAAAGAAAGAAAAGAACATAGATTTAAAAAAAAACGAGAAAGAAAAAGAAAATTAGACTTGGGATATAACAGCGCCGGAAAGGCTGCCTTGGCGAATGAGAGTGTGAGAACTAATTTCTTATTTGCGAGTTTAGCATTTTTGGTGGATTACTTTCAGATCACTCTAGTATCACTTTTTCAGTATCGACATGTTCATCGTGATGTTCAACCTGTTGTGCGGGTGTTTAAACTCTGATTTGTATATTTTTATATCGTATATCTTTCAACCGAATATGATCTGAACACTCGTGTTTGTAAGCCGATTAAATTGTATACTTCTCTTTCATATAATCTTATGTCATAATTTAGCGTAACAATGGCAAGAGTCAAATTATGTGGGATTTGATTTATAAAGTCAAAATCGCATTTAAACTTCACTAACTCACTTTACTGAGTACACGTCATTTTTGATAGGCTTTGCTATTATAAGCACATTTACAATAGTTCTCAATTATTAGCTTTGTTATTAGACATTTCGACTTTCAATTGTTTGCGAACTCTTGCGCACTTATGGTTCACATATCCTATCTTTTCTCATACAGAACATTTGAATGTGATTCAAATTGTAGATTAGCTTTTTCAAGGCTTTTAATGATACTCCTTAAGCTGATTCAGGACATACCGAGAATTAACCAGGCTTCAGGAGGCACCTTCATCCAGAATCGCATCTTGTTTGAGATACCATGATTCACAAGTCCAATCTTTGACATACCACACATTTTTTAACTTGATCGAATTGCGATACGATCGTAGTTTATCCTTCAAGAGTCTTATCCACGGTAGGTTGAAGACTATTCAACACAACGACAGAACGTTATGCCATTTTTCAATCATCGCTGCTGACACAGAATTGTCGCCCCTGGCGCGCGGTTTGCTCCTACTTGCTTCAAGCGGCCACTTTGCCTTGCTATCCCATTTGATTCGACGTCGTGTTTTTTATTGTCAGTCCTTTAAAGCTCTCCATTTTGATTAGGGGAAGGATTACACATAATGGTGAAAAGTGCCTATTAAATTATTGCGAAGCTTTTTTTTTACTTCATACTTTGTTGTTCTAATAGTTAATTTCAGCATAGCTTCAGTTATTAATCAAATACTATGTTCTTCATTTTCTTGTTCTTCGTTGTTTTCTTGTCGTTGTGTTTTCTCAGTTCTGTCTATCATAACAGCACTATCACTATTCTTCAGCTTACTATCTCTCACTAGTCTATTATTTTCAGTTTTTATATTTTATTCTCAACCCTTTATTTTTCTTAACGTCTGAGTGTGGTTTAAACCCCGTTACTTTAAATTTTGGTATTTATATGTTTTTATTCTACGTCTTATTTTGTTAACTTTGAGTGGGTATCTCGCTTATTTTTTCTTATGTGAATACGTTTTATTTTTTCCTAACTTCTTCTACTTTTCTTAACTTGAGTGGTGTTTTATAACCCCAGCTTTATCCATTTTTCTCTGAAACCCTCTAGTCTGTTTATTCAATGTTTCGTTAACCATGGAATGAGTATTTCCCGACTTCCTAGGGTTTGGGGATCTTGGTTGGAATGCTGTTGTGACAATTGTTGACTGTTATGTGAATCATCACGCTATTATGTCGACCCCTCCCGACTTCATTATTATCTCTGTGTATTCCTATGTTGGCTCAATAATTATGGATTTTCAGTTGCTGCTTGGTTAACGCGAGTTAAACGCCGAGGGTTAACAAACACCATGTGAGTACGAATAGATGGAGCGAATCTGTAGTATTGCGAGAGCTCCTGCCTGCAGCGGATAGTTCTAAAGGGAGACCTGCATTCGAGAGAACTTGTAACCTATAGATTCTATAATCATGAAAACTTGGATTGGTGATATGTGTTTGATTCCATTTGACGTACTAATGAACTTTACCCTAGAGTTATTCCATTAATAGTAATTCTCCTATAATGTCCATAGTTGCTTAATCTTAGTCATAGATCAACAAGGCCCTTTTCATATCAATATTGACACATTTTACTTGTACTAGTATTCTATTACCATCTCATCTGTAGGTACCGATCCTTGCTTCACTTGCTACATAGTTTGATGTTGACTAGGTATTTTGATAGGGTGTGCTAACTGTCAATATGTGCATTTTTTTGTTGATTTTTAGCAGAGGCAATAGCTACAAACTTTGCCACTTAGTTACACAGACACTTAAATAGGTATTTAAACAACCTGAGATCTATTTTTTTGTGATTAATTGTTAAAATTTGAGAAGAAATGGTCGAGAGTTCTTGCAGTCATGGTTGTGATTCATGTTTGAACCTTTTGAACTTCCATAAATCCTGACGCTTCTCACCATATCCACTCTTATATGACTTGTCCCAAATAGCTACTCACACTTCATAACTCTGCTGCTTACTCGCGATGAAAAATTGGTCCGATTCACTCTTCAACTGCGACCTCAAACGAGTTTTCTTTCCTACTTATTAATTCAATAATCAAGTTATCCTTTCTTCATCTCGCCTCTCCTTCTCACTAAAAAAACACTCAAACACTCAAAGCCACATTATACGTTCGTTTAGTTCAAAGCAACGATTCCTACTTTCGAATCAATCAGCGATAGACCTAGGTTTGGAATTCTGAGATACCACCAATAATCTTCTACTTTCTTTTAATATTGTACTAACCAAATAAATAGTTATGGCGTTTTTAATAATAATTTAAACCGCAATGTAGAAAACCATATACTTGTTTCAGTAAATATAGGGTTTTTCACAATGTTTTGAAGGTTTTCACAATTAGTTTTACTTTCATTTCATTATATTTTTCATTCATTGTCAATACAACTAAATTCTTATTTCTTTGTACAGTATTAGCAATGATCAGGCGAAGAATCCATTCGCTGCGTTTAAAATTCAAGAGCCTAGACAGTATTTGTTTTCCTTTGTTTTCTATCGTAGCAAAGCAATCCAAGCAAAAGATCGTTTTCAAATTGCGTTTAGAAAAAAACTACGAATAAACTAAACTTTGGTTTTTCCTTCCCCTCCTTCGTTGTGGTGTGTGTGTTTGGTGTTTGA
>SNQN01013463.1:0-13176 GCA_008642245.1 Bassia scoparia | reverse complement strand
TCTTGTATAGCAATTGAAGGCGAAAGATCCATTGCGCTTGCGTTTTATCAAGGACTAACAATTGTTTTCTTTGTTTTCATGTAGCGATTCAAGGCAAAGGATTCGTTTCATTGTGTTTTACAAACTAACTTTTGTTTTCTTTGCAGATTTAGGGTAAGATGAGTTTGCATATACTTTGAAGTTTATGCACTTCATATTATTGCATCTTGTCATTGTTGTATAACTTTGTATATATTTTGCTAAACAAAGACCGGAATTATGTGAATCACTTTAAATCAGATTAACTATGGACAACCTGTTTTAGGCACCGTTTTAACATGATTAATACAAAGTGGTCACAATTTCTAGGTTAGGTAGTCTCTTGTGCATAATAGAAACATACTCACTTAGTAATTTTAGGGCTAGTGCGTTTCTAAGGTGCGAAAATGTAAGTTGTGTGCATCCAATAAATCGTGTTTAATGGAATTACAATAAGACCGAATAGAGGCCGCTACATGCGGGCGAATTGGGTTACAGATCTGATTCGTACCATGTCCCCGAACCCACGACTGGTTACTTGATTGGACGTGGGGCCATTGATTTGGCACCAACGTTTCGGGCGTCCGTGAATAACCTTTCTAGGCACGGTGGCGACTCCCCTCATTCGACAACACTACCCCAACGCACTCACGTGCGGGATCCGTGGCTCAAGCCCACGCAAAAGCACCTCGATGTAGTACCAAGCAGCGCGCCCGCTATACGCTGAGGGCGCGGCCCACGTCCTACAATTTGGCGACTTCACTGGGGATAATCACCGTTAGGTGAAGTGGACAGACTTGAAAAGTCTCGTAATTCCATCATCACGTTTATTGGATTTTGCATTTTGCATGTGACCTTTCGAATAAGGTCGCGCCTTAGGCTCCTTGGTCTCGATATGGGCATGTTCTATGCTCGAGACTACCATAAGGGGGGATACTACCTTGGCTGCATGTGGTTAATTGATCGCATGGCTAAGGCAAGTCCTATCCCGCCCATGCCGTGTGTGCACGTGTTACTGATGCGTGTGCATAAGGGGTATCTTGGCCATACATCGCTAATTGCAAGTGGTGAAAACTGGACCAAGCTCTGCCCTTAGGCGTGGTACACTCTCTGACTTAACCTAGACCGACCATAGTTGACTTGTCATCATGTGTCTTGTATATATGTGCATGTATGGGTCCTAGCCATTGTACAGTTCTAGACCTTAACACAACACTTTCATATAGTCCATGGTCATCTTTTAGTTCACATCATGCATTTCATAGCCCATAGTGACTTTAGTTGACCTCTGCCTTAGTCTGTGACCATAGTTCACTAGGACTTTGTCCTTCAAACTTTCGACCTTAGTCCACATAGACTCTGACCTTAGGTTTTGACCCTTGACTACTAGGGTAGGCACAGACTTTGACCTTAGACGTTGACTTTAGACTCACATTAGGATTGACCTTGCATTCAGCCAACACAGGCTCGACCTCTAGGCGTGACCCTAACTACTTAGGACATGTGCATACATTCTCACGTTTGGTGCCCTTTCAAAAAAAAAAAAAAAAAAAAAAAAAATTCAAAAAAAAAAAAAAAAAATTCAAAAAAAAAATTCAAAAAAAAAAAAAATTTCAAAAACGAAAGGGCACCTTGCATACATTCATTCTAGGAAAGATGACCATGGAATTAGGACATGCATTTGCATCTGCATTCATGTATTCAATAATGACCAAGGAAGTTCACTAAGGGTTTATTTCTTTTTGAAACAGGGGTGAAGTCGTCTCCAAGCCCTTGCTCGACCCAAAGAGTTTGAGCCCTCAGCCCAGTCCAAACTTAGCCTTCCTATAACCTTCATTGATCCCTCAGCCCAATCCAAACCTAGCCTTCCTCCAACCTTCATCATTCATCAGCCCTAACACCGCACCCTCAGCCCAATCCAAAAACCTAACCTTCCTCCAACCTTCATCACTCATCAGCCCTAACACCACAAAATGGCCTCCCAACAAGAAAAGCTCCAAAAGCTTGCCGAGCAAGTTCAACAGCTTGAAGCTCAGATCAAGGAGTTGACCTCGAGCACTTCCTTGGACAAGCTGTTTGAAAAGGCAATCAAAAAGCCACCGACCCTACCTTCTACCAAGACCAACCTCCTCTTGACCCCAACCTTGCAACCAAACTGCCAAAGGATTTCTCAGCCGAAGACGTACCCAAGTTCAAGCCAACTGATGACCCTCGATTCCATATAAAGGGATTTAAGACCACCATGGCACTTAAAGGGATTGACCCTGCCTTGTTTCCAACGGTCTTTCCCCTTTCCTTGGAACCGATATGTCAGAAGTGGTTCTTTTCACTTCCTGAGAAAGAAATAGCTACTTGGGAAGACATCATCCACGCATTCATGGCAAGATACAAGGGTAACATTCAGACCCAAACATCCTTCCGAGAGCTTGAAATCCTTAACCAGGGAGAGAACGAGGGGTTCACCACCTATCTGACTAGATGGAGAGGAGTTGCTGCCACCCTAGTCTCCGCTCCTACTGAAGAAGAGATGGTCAAGACCTTCATTTCTAACCTCCAGCCAGAATACAAAGATCATCTCAAGTATCGAGGCCTTACCACATTCGCAAAGGTCTACGACATTGGAGTGGACATAGAGAATGACCTTCTTCAATTCACATGAGTCAGAGTCTTAGCTTTAGGATCGAGTCGGAGAGTCCCTTTCCCTAGACTATGTATCTTTTCTTTTTCCATTTCGAGTCTATGTCATTAGGTTTAGGATCAAATTCTGCAATTAGCCTCTATGTAATAAATTCTTTTGTTTTTAATAAAAGTTTCTTTTTTCTCATTTTCTTTAGCCTCCATATAGTTTGTGCTTCTAACTTTAATGGAATCAAATTAATGATCGACCTCACAATTCAATGGACATTGCCAAGAGAGGCCTTCTTTCATAGCTCCACAAAACAACCTTTTCCCTCCATTTCCCTTCATCATATCAAAATCCCTTGCAACCCTTTGAGCCATAAACACTATCATTCAGCCTATCTTTCTTTCATCACCCACATCTGCCTAACCCTTTGGACCAAACGGTGCGTAGGAAAAGACATGTGCAAAAAAAAAAAAAGAGAAAAATAAAATGGGCAAAAAGCAAAAAATCAAAGTTCAATGCCAGTCATCACAAATGCAAATCAATTTCAAAATCCAATGCAAATCCAAAGTTCAAAGCCCAAAACAAAAAAGCAAAAGTCTAAAAAGCACACTGCGCACCGTGGGTCACTTCGTAATCATCAAGCCTTTTTCAACCCTCAAACCACAGCCTCACATTACAACCACAAAAGCCCTCTCACACGAGGCATTGTCCAAATCATCAACGAGAACTACGACGGTCTGATTCCGTAAGGATACGTAGGAAGCCTCTTCTCGAGGTTCGACCCAATAATTCAATAACATTCTGAGGTCCATCATATAGTTTGATTCCCTTAAAGTCAGGAGCACAGATTCCTAGTGTAGCACCCGACATAGACTCGAGCTTGAACCAACATCATCTAGCCAACCACATCAATTCCCCATTTACTTACCCTTAGTCACAAATTTTAGCCTTGTCTTTTCTTGAACCTTTAGCCTATTCTTTCATACACCCTAAAGGGCTCTCCTCAACTCGTCCTTAGGCTATCTCTCTGTAGCAGTCATCAGGCATCCTCCTCAAAGCATCGTATTGCAGCATTCCCTCCATGTTCTCTCCTCATGCAGCATTCAGCTCAAGTTACCGATTTGGGCAAATCAAAATCACATCCCAGCATCTCATTCCTTACCATTACCACCACAAAAAACTAAGCCAAAACCCATGACTCCACAACATTCACTAGCCTTACCTTGCTCCATCAACCATTGCCCTAACCTCGAAGCTCATCAAGCTGGGGGCTCACCCACTAAACCAACCATCAACACCACAAACTAAGCCATTCCCACACACCCAAATCCCATGGGTTGGGGGCTCACTTGCAATCACAAGCATCGCCTTTGCTCGAATGGGGGCTTGAGACGGCTCCATCCCACAATCCAAAAGCATCTTACCATTAGTCAATTTCCTTGGTCATTTCATGCATTAGATCTAAGAATAGACTTGCATAAGCATCATTGCGCATTGAGTTTACATACATCATCATGCATATGCATCCTGCACAAACACATTACATTGCACGTTGCACATTGCACATTGCACATCACATTACACTGCACATTGCACCACCTCAACACGAGGCTAGGGCCCATCTTACATGCATTTGCCTGCACACGCCTATACGGCATTCATCGCTATACGCGATCGTTGCTACACGCAACATTCTTCCCGAAAAGCCAAGGTCAGCCGTAGGGAAGATTTCCTGAGGAACGAGGCGTTTCCGAAGGAATTCATATCATCACTCACATGCCTATACGGCATTCATCGCTATACGCGATTGTTGCTACACGCAACTTTCCCCGAAAAGCCAAGGTCAGCCGTAGGGGAACTTTCCGAAGGAACGAGGCGCTTCCGACGGAACTTGCATTACTCCGTCCCAAATCAAATACTTTGACTGTCGTCTTACGAGATTTTCGTCTCTTCAGACTCAGTCAAAGTGGGGGCTTCTTCACACAACAGCTCCTTTGCACACTTCGGGTTTTGGAACTTTCTCCCGCACCAGAAATTCCATATATGCACACTTCGGGTCTACGATTTCTCCCGCTACAGAAATCCAGCACAAGCATCTTTCGGGTCTACGATTTCTCCCGCTATAGAAATCCAGCACAAGCATCTTTCGGGTCTACGATTTCTCCCGCTACAGAAATCCAGCACAACCATCTTTCGGGTCTTATGGTTTCTCCCGCTACAGAAATCTCAAACAAACACATCTTTCGGGTCTTAGAATCTTCTCCCGCTACAGAAGTTCCGTCAGCACAACTTCGGGTCTTGGAATCTTCTCCCGCTACAGAAGTTCCGTCAGCACATCTTCGGGTCTTGGAATCTTCTCCCGCTACAGAAGTTCCGTCAGCACATCTTCGGGTCTTGGAAATTTCTCCCGCTACAGAAGTTCCGTCAGCATCTCTCGGGTTTTGGAATCTTCTCCCGCTCAAGAAGTTCCGCGCATTCTTCGGGTTTTGGAATTTTCTCCCGCACCAGAAATTCCGCATACACACATCACAACTCTCCCGAAAAGCCAAGGTCAGCCGTAGGGAGAAAACCACCCGAGGATCCAGGCGCTTCCGAGGGCACAACACCGCATGGGGCGCGGTAACAGGTAAAACTAACATTTGTTTTGCAGGTACCGGCGTAAAGGGTAACTCAGGGTCGCAGAACGTCTTGAGTTGCTCTCCGTCCCGAATCGAATACTTTGACTTTCGTCTTACGAGACTATCGTCTCTTCAGACTCAGTCAAAGTGGGGGCTTCTGTAGACACCTGAAAATGTGTCTCCCCAAATGAGTAATCCGTGATGAAACATACCGCGTCTCGCGTTTGTTTCGAATCAGAAAAGATGCTTTGAATTCACAAAAGTTGGAAATACGCAAGGTCGTACTCGGAAATATTGAGCAAAGGTCAAAGGCAAGGCAAAAATATTTTCTTTCGGTTTTCTCAAAGGTTTTCAAAGGTTTTCAAAGGCGATTCTCATGCTTTTTGATTTTCATCATGTCCGTCACATTTTTCTGAATCCGCCAGTATTTTTAAATTATTTTTCTGATTTTTCTATGATTTTCTATGAATTTTGCAATGTTTAAATACGCAGAATACGCAGAAAATACATGAATAATTAGAAAAATACTCCGGAAATACGTGGAACCTTCTAGAACATTCTAGAACTCCTTGCTTGGAGAGCAAGGATGTCTAGGTGCGTCGAATCAAGGGAAATCACGAATAAAATCGGAGGAAATCAAAATATTTCGAGGTTTTTGGAAAATATATACGAAATCATTGAGCGTATATACGCAAATGATGAGCGTATATACGCTCATCAGGAGCGTATATACGCTCAACAGGAGCGTATATACGCTCAACACATACATACGAAATTGCCAAAAACTTATGGAAGGTGAGCAGCGTATATACGCTGTATATGAGCGTATATACGCAGGAAGCAGCGTATATACGCTCATATACAGCGTATATACGTAGGGTTTCTTTGCTCAAAAATTGCCTCGTGCCTATAAATACACTCTTGCCTTGCTCAGTCCGACACAACGCACAATTCACGACTTCATACCTTCACTTCATACACTTCACGCACACTTCTCGAGGCATATTGCTCTCTCTCTCTCTAAAACACTTTAAACACATTACGCATTCGTTTTTAGTTCAAAGCATCGATTCTCTTTCGAATCAACAAGCGATAACAAAGGTTGAATTCTGAGATTACTCACCAATAATCTCTCTCACTTTCTTTTAATTTGACTAACCATTGTTATGAGTTTTAATGTAATTTAAACAATGTAGAAACTCACTTTTTAATGGTTTCATGTAAATATGTAGGGTTTTCTTAATGACTTTCAATGTTTCCATGGTTTTTGGTTTTCATTCTTTTCATTTCGTTTTCATTATTTATTATTCATTGTCAATACTAACGATTCTTTATTCTTGTATAGCAATTCAAGGCGAAAGATCCATTGCGCTTGCGTTTTATCATGGACTAACAATTGTTTTCTTTGTTTTCATGTAGCGATTCAAGGCAAAGGATTCGTTTCATTGTGTTTTACAAACTAACTTTTGTTTTCTTTGCAGATTTAGGGTAAGATGAGTTTGCATATACTTTGAAGTTTATGCACTTCATATTATTGCATATTGTCATTGTTGTATAACTTTGTATATATTTTGCTAAACAAAGACCGGAATTATGTGAATCACTTTAAATCAGATTAACTATGGACAACCTGTTTTAGGCACCGTTTTAACATGATTAATACAAAGTGGTCACAATTTCTAGGTTAGGTAGTCTCTTGTGCATAATAGAAACATACTCACTTAGTAATTTTTAGGGCTAGTGCGCTTCTAAGGTGCTAAATATGTAAGTTGTGTGCATCCAATAAATCGTGTTTAATGGAATTGCAATGAGACCGAATAGAGGCCGCTACATGCGGGCGAATTGGGTTACAGATCTGATTCGTACCATGTCCCCGAACCCACGACTGGTTACTTGATTGGACGTGGGGCCATTGATTTGGCACCAACGTTTCGGGCGTCCGTGAATAACCTTTCTAGGCACGGTGGCGACTCCCCTCATTCGACAACACTACCCCAACGCACTCACGTGCGGGATCCGTGGCTCAAGCCCACGCAAAGCACCTCGATGTAGTACCAAGCCGCGCGCCCGCTATACGCGAGGGCGCGACCCACGTCCTACATATTGCATTCGAAAATTAAATTGCCTAAATTCACTCAACCGAATGCAAGATATATTGTTCAATGCATATATAAGTATCCCACTTATACTTGTCAAATCAACTGCATCTTCATAATAAAATTACTAACCACTATTAGTTACTCCCACCTACTTTTGACCGCCCCAAAATTCATCTCCCTTCACCCACACCACTCGTTTCACTACCAACGTTTCACCTCTTATAAATTATGCAAACAAAATTTCAAAAACTTACCTTCTCATCACCACTTCCCACAAAAACACTCTTCTCACTCCAAAACTCAAACTCAAATTATTCTCCCATGGATATCTCTCCAAATTCAAAAAACACCACTCATAAAATCGCTGAGCCTTCGAAAAAGAGAAAATTCGAAGACAACGATGAAGAATGGGAAGAGCTTGGAGATTCGATTGCAATGGAAGGAAAATCACATGTCCGAGTTCGAATTGAGTCCCGGTGTGCAAATTTTGTGAGGGGAATGGCTATAAACATCGATTGGTGCCGTGCATGTAAGTTCACTCAACTCCTTGATATTCTTAAATTTCAAGGGTGAACTGATTTGTTTAGTATTGGGTTTAAGAATGTTATTTCATGTAATTTAATGGAGAAATTTGTTGAAACATTTAAGTATGAAGAGGGAGTGTGTTCTTTTACAATTAAATATCGAGTGATTGAGTTTACTACTGTTGATTTGAGTGAGGCATTTGGTGTATTGAGGGTTTTGATGCGTACTTTAAGAGATATTATGAGGAGAAAGGTGAGGATGGTGAGATGGTGAGGAAGTCTTACAATGGTGTGAGTATTGATCAGATGGTTATGCACATTGGAGGCAGTGTTGACCAAATTAAGACTAATCACAGAAGTTTCAGCGCAATTCAAAAATTGCTCTTTATCATTCCACGCACACAAAAGGGAGACGAGGCAAATTACCTTGATGCCTTGTTAATGTATTGCCTTGAAAACAAAATTAAAATCAACTTTCCTTCCTTAACGATTCAACACCTTGACCACTTTATTAAAAAGAACATGAAAATTGGATATGGAAACTTGCTAACCACCTTCTTTGAGAGCTCCAATATCAAACCTGACAAAGATGTTCTCACAATGCAAACCAACAATTTTATTCAACCTAGCAATTTGCATAGATTGGGGTTAGCAGTAAGGGATGGAAGGTGTGTGTATGAGGTTGATATTAGTGAGGAGGAACAGGATGAGGAAAATGAAGGAAATAAACCTGCTGAAAAGAGTGAGGAACCAGAGAAGGAGAAAACACCTGAGGTTGTGGAGGAACCGGCTGAAGTGGAGGAGGTTTCAGTGCTTAGGTCTACTGGTAGTGGGATAGGTCAAGGCAGGGGAAGGGGAAATTTGAGGAAAAGTGGGTGAAACACAAGGAAAGCTGCAGAGAAGGAGCAACTACAATCTTAATTTGATTTAGATGCAGAAGAGGAGGAAGCTAAGAAGAAGGAACCAGCTGTGGAGCCCCCTGCTCCCAAGGTACAGAAGCAGGAACCTTCTGTTATGGAGTTTGCCATGACTACTGGACAAGGGTTTGATGCCTTCAGTTCCTCAACATTCTCTGCGGAACTGAGGAACATCCAAGCCACAGTCTAGAATGTCAACAGCAAGCTTGATGGAGTCCTTTCTCGTCTTGCCACCATTGAAGGAATGCTTGAGCAACAATCTGCCACCACTCAAGGTCTCGTCAAGGGTCTCAATGAAGCATTAGCCCATATAGCAAAGGGCCAGAAGAGGATCTTGACTAAGGTTGATGCAGTGCTTGAAGAGTTTGGAGATCCAAAGGAGGCTCATCATTTCCAGCCCTAAATCCCCTACCCTACTATTAGCCTATTGTAGGACGTGGGCCGCGCCCTCGCGTATAGCGGGCGCGCGGCTTGGTACTACATCGAGGTGCTTGTGTGTGGGCTTGAGCCACGGAACCCGCACGTGAGTGCGTTGGGGTAGTGTTGTCGAGTAAGGGGAGTCGCCACCGTGCCTATAAAGGTTATTCACGGACGCCCGAAACGTTGGTGCCAAATTAATGGCCCCACGTTCTGATCCAGTAACCAGTTCGTGGGTTCGGGGACATGGTACGAATCAGATCTGTAACCCAATTCGCCCGCATGTAGCGGCCTCTACTCGGTCTCATTGCAATTCCATTCATCACGATTATTGAATGCACATAACTTACGTTTTTAGCACCTTAGAAGCGTACTAACCCTAAAATTACTATGAAAGTGTGTTACTATTATGCACAAGAGACTACCTAACCTAGAAATTGTGACCACTTTGTATTAATCATGTTAAAACGGTGCCTAAAAACAGGTTGTCCATAGTTAATCTGATTTAAAGTGATTCACATAATTTCCGGTCTTTGTTTAGCAAAATATATACAAAGTTATACAACAATGACAATATGAAGTATAAACTTCAAAATATATATACAAACTCGTCTTACCCTAAATCTGCAAATAAAACAAAGGTTAGTTTGTAAAACGAAACGAAACGAATCCTTTGCCTTGAATCGCTACATGAAGACAAAGAAAACAATTGTTAGTTCATGATAAAACACGAGCGCAATGAATCTTTCGCCTTGAATCGCTATACAAGAATAAGAAATCGTTAGTAATGACGAGGGATAATAATAAAATGAAATGAAAAGCATGAAAACCAAGAACCATGAAAACCTTGAAAACAATGTGAAAATCCTACATATTTACCTGAAATGATTAAAAAGTGAGTTTCTACATTGTGTAAATTATATTAAAACTCGTAACAATAGTTAATCAAATTAAAAGAAAGTGAGAGAGAATTATTGGTGAGTAATCTCAGAATTCAACCTTGTTTTCGCTTGTTGATTCGAAAGAGAATCGATGCTTTGAATTAAAAACGAATGTGTTTTAGAGTGTTTTAGAGAGAGAGAGAGAGTAGACGTATGTCTCGGGAAGTCGTGTCTGTCTCGGACTGAGCAAGGCAAGCAAGTATTTATAGGCACGAGGCAAAAATCGAGGAAGGAAAACCCTGCGTATATACGCAGAGGAGCTGCGTATATACGCAGGTAGCCTGCGTATATACGCAGGTGGCCTGCGTATATACGCAGGTCTGCGTATATACGCAGGTCTGCGTATATACGCAGATGACCTGCGTATATACGCAGAGGGGCTGCGTATATACGCAGGCCTCTGCGTATATACGCTCCTCCATGCGTATATATATTTTCCAAAACCTCGAAATATTTTGATTTCCTCCGATTTTATTCGTGATTTCCCTTGATTCGACGCACCTAGACACCCTTGCTCTCCAAGCAAGGAGTTCTAGAATGTTCTAGAAGGTTCCACGTATTTCCGGAGTATTTTTTGCGTATTTTGTATTTTTTCTGGTATTTTCTGCGTATAAAAACTTGTAAAAATCATAGAAAAATGTAGAAAAATCAGAAAAATAATCTAAAAATACTGGTGAGCTCAGAAAAATGTGAAGAGTGTGATGAAAAGCGGAAATTATGGAGATCACCAATATAAATTATTTAAAAAATCCTAAAAATAGAAAAGAAAACCTAAAAATAGAAAATAATTAAAATAAATAAAAGAAAATGTTTTTGCCCATTTTATTTGTCCTTTGCTCAACAGTTCCGAGTATGACCCCACGTATTTCCAACTTTCGTGAGTTCAAAGCATCTTTTCTAAGTCGAAACAATCGCGAGACGCGGTATGTTTCATCACTGATTACTCTTTTGGGGAGACATTTTTAGGTGTCTACAGAAGCCCCCACTTTGACTGAGTCTGAAGAGACGATAGTCTCGTAAGACGAAAGTCAAAGTATTCGATTCGGGACGGAGAGCAACTCAAGACGTTCTGCGACCCTGAGTTACCCTTTACGCCGGTACCTGCAAAACAAATGTTAGTTTTACCTGTTACCGCGCCCCATGCGGTGTTATGCCCTTGGAAGCGCCTGGATCCTCGGGTGGTTTTCTCCCTACGGCTGACCTTGGCTTTTCAGGAGATGTGCTGACGGAACTTCTGTAGCGGGAGAAGTTTCCAAGACCCGAGATGCTGTGCTGGATTTCTGTAGCGGGAGAAATCATAGACCCGAAGGATGCTTGTGCTGGATTTCTGTAGCGGGAGAAATCGTAGACCCGAAAGATGGTTTTGCTGGATTTCTGTAGCGGGAGAAATCGTAGACCCGAAAGATGGTTTTGCTGGATTGTTGTAGCGGGAGAAATCGTAGACCCGAAAGATGTATTTGCTTGGATTTCTGTAGCGGGAGAAATCGTAGACCCGAAAGATGTATTTGCTTGAGATTTCTGTAGCGGGAGAAACCGTAGACCCGAAAGAATGTATACGGAATTTCTGGAGCGGGAGAAGATTTCAAAACCCGAGAAAGAGTGTGTATGCTTTGGAGGTTGCTTTGAAATGTCGACGTTGAATGCCTTGGATAATTCTTGGATTTTACTCAATTAGGGGTATTTTGGTAATTTTGCTGCTTGAAGGGTAATGTTGTAATTTTGCAGGGTTTTTGAAAGTGTGCCTAATATTCCCGGGAGTTTGAACGACCGTTGGATGATCGAAATAACGCGCGACAAGCTAAGAAGAGGAAATGGAAAGGCAAGTTGAGCGTATATACGCTCAAGACCTGCGTATATACGCTCAGTATCTGCGTATATACGCAGATCTTCAGCGTATATACGCTTCTTTTGGGCGTATTTTTATTCCAGTTTGCTTACTGCTCTTGTCATTTCGCCATTTGTTGCCACATTTTCGAGCTTTTTGCCTCCCTTTTCTTCACAAGGCTTGCCCAAATTCTTGCTCAATTTCAAGCTTAAAGAAGTTAGAAGCCATTCCTTTGAAGATACACTCTCAAATTCAGGTATAATCTCCCTTCAATTCTGAATTTTTGTCTCATTTTTTTAGATTTAGGGGTTTTATGTTCATGACTCAACTTGCTTGAATTTGCTCATGTTTGTGCTTGCAATTGTTTGACATTGTGTATGCTTATGCTTGTGCTTGTTTTGCTTTGAATTTGAGATAAAACCTTGATGAATATGTTGCTCGAACATACCCTCCTAATTTGGCCGAATTCTTTATCCATTTTTTGGCCAAATTTTGTTTGAAATATGCTTGGAATTTGGCCTAGATTTGCTTGGGATCTTTTGGAATGTGAATTCTTCTTTTTGTGGTTGAACCTTTGATGATTTTGGCTTGAATATTGATGAACTACTTTGAAATTGGTCTTGTATGCTTGAGTAAATACCAAAGCTCAAAACTTGATGATTACTTGCACTTTGCAATTCAAGACTTGATGAACTTGATAACACTTGAAGATGAGATTAGAACTTAACCGTTGGTTATAGTGTTATTCATAGCTTGGTACGAAGCCAATTTAGTGACCACAAAAGCTTATTCCATGCTTTCACCATGTTTTTTACTCAAAAATTGTGTTTAAGAATCGGAAGCATAATGTCATAGCCCCCGAATTTCTTGTGAATGATATTTGTGACTTGATTTTCATCACACGATGGCTTTAAAACATTATTTCAAAGCCATTCATGTAATGTACGTCCTTGGAATTGAAATTGCTTTGCCTATTCACTACATGACAACTTCGAAACTTTATTCCAAAGCTATTCACGTAATGTATGGCCTTGAAGTGAAATTGCTTTGCTTATTCATATGTGTGTTGGTTTTCACTACACAACAACCTTAGAACTTTATTTCAAAGCCATTTGTGTAATGTATGCTTATGGGTTATGAACACCCATCCCAAAAAATGGTTTACTTGCAGGGTTGTCACACTTTCGTGTG
>SNQN01013461.1:0-13179 GCA_008642245.1 Bassia scoparia | reverse complement strand
AACTTTCTCTTGACCTTTTCCAATAACAGCTTGCTCTACTAAGGATGTCAAATTAGCCACTTGTTTTTCCAACTTAGAAATTTCAACTTCCTTGGCATGATGTGATGAAGAAGACGCTTGACTTCTGCCTCCACTATATTGTGAATTAGCCGCCATGTTTGCAATTAACTTCTTTGCTTCAGCCGGAGTCTTATCAACTAGTGCACCGCCACTTGCAGCATCAACCAAATTTCTATCCCCATATGTAAGCCCTTCACAAAAGTATTGCATAAGTAGTTGCTAACTAATTTGATAATTAGGACAGCTATTACACAACTTCTTGAAACGCTCCCAGTACTCGTGTAAGGTTTCAGTTGGTTCYTGTCTAATCTCGCATATGTCCTTTCTAATGTTGGATGCTCGAGATGCGGGCGGGAATGTATCTCTCTAAGAATGCTTATTGTAGTTGATCCCATGTAGTGATGGATTGAGCTGGTAGATCATATAACCACTCTTTAGCTGCATCAGTCAGAGCAAAGCGAAAGGCTTTCTTTTTCAATTTATTAAGTGAAACTCCTGGTGGTTTCATTCCCGAACATGCCATGTGAAACTCCTTCAAGAACTTGTTAGGATCAGTCATATATGACGAACCAAGTGAGTTAGTGTCTCGAAAAMCACTAAAAGTAGGCAATGCTCRGATAAGTCCAGGTTTGATCTCACATTCGGCCTCATCTTCGTCATAAGTAATGCATAGAAGGTCAGGGTTAAATCTTGGAGCTGCTAGCTCCTTCAACGTACGTGCTAGATTAGCCATCTTGAAATTTTCCTCACTTTCTTCCTCCGGTGAAGAGCTATCACTCAAAGGTTATTGGAACTGTGCAAGCTTGCTGCATATAATGAAGCTCTAGTCTGTTCGGCATGAATAATATGTGTGAGTTCAATTAATATAGTCTCTGGTTCCTTGTAGCTAATTCTCGCAACCTTTGGTGCTTAAGTTTTTCTGTCAAATGACACAACAGGAACTTAGATGATTGAGTTTAGTTATTATAAGTTAGATATATTGAACATTAAGTATAATTAATATATATTATAGCCTAATTACCGGAACGTGGGCAAATATTTGATAGGCGTGTCGTGCACCTAATCAAGAAATAAAACCTCACTAAGGGGGGGGGTGACGTCTAATTAGTAGGTGTGCAGGGGTCAGCTGCAGAGATTGGTTTATCAAATTATTTTTATGTTAGTTAGGAAACTTTTTTAAGGAATAGTGATAGACAATAAAAATCTAATATATATCTGAATAAAAATAGAAGTGATAAAAATTAAATTAGAATATGGAAATAATGAATAATAAATGGGATGGGAGTATATACTCGTATTGGGAAATGATTATTTGATCATTGAATTAAAGAAATATTCTATATTTTGACGTTAACTCTCTTGAACACATTGTATTCAAAATTCCTATATATTGCAAGTAAAACAAGCTTTTGGATTATTATCCAACTAATCATTATTAGAAAAGATTTAAACTCGATTATTAGAAGCATTAATAACTAGGAAGTAATTACTTAAGCCACAATCTCAAAGCTCGGATTGTGCAACTTAAAAGGTTGATAATCTTAGGTTATTATAAACCATTCAGTACCAATGTAACACTATCGCTACTAGTGGAAATAGGGTATTACGTATACAAGTTAATCCTAGCAATTAAACTATCAATTAAAAACTTAGATGCTCAGTCTACGAGTAGCTTAAACAGTTCTGGATTATTAATAACTGACTATCATGCCAACAAAATATGAGCATAACACAATAAAAATTCAAAACATAACTTTCACATCTCACATTCAATTAATTAATACAAATATTCTCCTACCTTACAATAGTTTAGCCTACCATAGTGATAGATAACAAACATGTAATAAATAAACATAAATACTTCATACTTGAATTCGACGTAATCAATTGAAATACATAATCTTGAGAATAAAGTAGAAAATTGCCAACAACTACCACCTTTTTTCATTTTTGAAAACAACTACCCAGATTGTTTTTTTATGAAAAAACTACCATATTGTAATTTTTTTTGCGAAATCCATCACAGCCACTTTGTGATTTGGCCATCAACACCTTGTAAGCAACCCAAAACCACCACGTGGCATCGAATTGGCATATACTCCCTAACTTGTTGTTTGCCACCTAAACCACGCAACACACCAAAAACAACTCATACCATCCAAACCTGTCACTAGTTTTTAGCATTTTCTGCATCTATCCATCTGTTTTTTGGACATGTTTCTTCATAAAAGCCTTGTAGATTCTCGGAAATACATGAATAGGCTAAGATATCACGTGATTTAGAGTTGTTTTTCAAGTAGTTGATGCTTCCGAAGTTTTCAATTCTGAAGTGGGTAGTGATTCGCAAACAAACATAAAAGGTGGGTAGTTGTTTTTAATATAAAAAAACATCTGGGTAGTGTTTCAAAGTGAAAAAAACTGGGTAGAATGTTGACAATTTTGTTTAAATTGATTGAGCTTATAACAATAATTAACAATAGAATAAAATTTATAAAACTGATTAAAGAATAATAGGAATTAAATCAATCAAAAATATAAACTAATAGAGTACCAAGATCGAATCAAAATTGAGTCGAAGTCGCATGTACCGAGACTGACGCTGCTCTATTCGCCGTTGCTTCATGTCTGTTAATGGTGGGTGTTCGTCTCCTTCGTCAATACTCCTCCTATTTTTCTTTTGAATCCAAATAATAAAAAAC
Organism: Bassia scoparia; assembly: GCA_008642245.1. Lineage (NCBI taxonomy): Eukaryota > Viridiplantae > Streptophyta > Magnoliopsida > Caryophyllales > Amaranthaceae > Bassia > Bassia scoparia. The sequence continues at coordinate 10,420 of SNQN01013461.1, read as the reverse complement.
AAATTCAACCTAACTTTCTTTTTATATTTCTTTTTAGTCTTTTTCTCCTTTACGTAGACTACTAATTACTACTTGATTCATGGGTCTTTGCACTAATGATTTTCCTAATGCATATGACCCAGTTTTATTTTCTATTGAATAATTAAACAATAGCTAGTCTTGTACTCCGTATTTTCGGGCGACTTCTAATTCCGAGCAATTTCATATTAAAATTACTTCTGCAAATAAAATATACACTTGTAGTAATTTGTGTCTCGGGATAAAAACATACAAAATAAGCAGGATAATATCAAAAAGTGTGTAATAAATTAGGAGAATAAAATAATAAATAATTATTTTTATGCACATATCAGTTTGATTTGAACTTCCATCATGATTTTGTAGAAAGTGAGTTTTAAAAAATGATTTTGTGTTTTTCATGAGTTAATGGCGTTGGGTGGTAATTCAACATTGTAATGCGTAATATCCTCTTGGTGGTGATTGTTGTGGTAAGATGGTTTTTTTTTTCCTCTTGTGCGATAGAATATCTATTGAACGAAGGCACTAGTAAGATCATGTCATGTTCCTCCTTCTTGACGCGCCCAATTGAGACTTGCATTTTAGTTTCCTGAGATCGATCACAAATTGTTGGAATATGATTGGAGGTTCTTGTTACCTAGAGCTTTTAGAGTCAACACTAGGATTTTCTTTTTTATTTACATCTATCCTTGCTAGCCCTTTTGTGCCTAATAATTGCTTTCTTTGCAACCTTTGCGTTACAAGCTATGGCTTCATAGTCATTCTTTGTTTGTGTATGGAAGTGTATGCGAAGGCTTGTGATTTGCATGTCGAGCTGGTAAAGGAGTTGTTCTATGAAGTGAAATGAGTATTGTTGAAACACATTGAAAAAAATGAAAAAAAAGTGATGAAATAATGGGATGCAATTCATTAATTATCCCACAAGAGCAAAAGAATGGAAAAAAAGGAATGGTGAATGTTGTTATTGAAATATTTTTGGAGTTGATAAGGTGTAATGTGGTATTGTTGTTGGTAATTTGTAGTTCRGTCTTATGGTTGGAGTTTGTGATTCCTTCGCATTGCATATTCACATGAAGTGTTAAGTATAAGTTTCTCCATTTGGAATAATTTTGAGCACCACAATCCCAAATGACATCTCACCTTATGACCTAAGCCTACCCTTTGAAAGACCTCTTAATTTCCATTGCAATTTGGTCCCTTTACGGTGGAGGGTGAGATTTTGTGCAAGCCTCGACGAAGGTCATCAAATTGAAGTGAGGTTAGAGCCAATGGTGAGCGCCTTTACAGAAAGTCAAGCTTGAGGAAGGAAGCGATAGGATTTTATGGCCATTGAGAGGGTGCTATAGATTATTGTTTCATCCATGCCTATTGATTTGTGACCCTATGATAACATGTTTTTGAAAAGTATTTTGGTTTTTGAAAATAATCACTTGGCTAAATTGATTGGTGTGAAGTTCTTTATTTGGCTTTGAAGGTGTGCCTTCCAAAAACATTCACGAGACCACACTCGTCCATTAGGGTAGCCTAGGGGTTTAAAGGGTTTGTTGCACATGCTAAGTGCAATCGTGATTCCTACGACAGTGAGTATAGGATTTATTGCTTTCATAGAGTAGTTTTTGTTTTTGTGTTTTCTTTACTCGAGGACAAGAAAAGGTTAAGTGTGGGGGAATTTGATAACACTATTTTATACGCTTATTTATGTGTTATATTTGTGCGTTTTCATATCATTTTCCTCATAATTTTAATCTTTAGAGCTATTATTCTTTATATTCCGTTTGTGCTCTTCTCGGGTTTGTTTTGTTTTATTTTTGTAGGCTTTTGATATTTATTACTAGGATTATGGAGTTGATTGGAATTTKTGCAAGAGTTTGGATGATTGTAGAGCCTTTGAATCATATTATTGCTTTATTTCGCGATGATTTTGAAGACCTATTGCAACAAAGCATTGGAAATTCATTAATCATCATCGGCCATCTTGGTCTAGGGATAAATGTAGGTGTCTACACTCTCTATCCTCTTATTCTCCTTATTTCCTTACTCTCTCTCTCTCTCTCTCTCTCTCTCTCTCTCTCTCTCTCTACCTCCTCATTTATCCCTCTCTCACGCCTCTCTTCACTCAACTCCCTCTCTCACGCATCAACTCTGATCCCTTCACAGCCGTCRCCCCTCCTTCTCGCTGCCCCTCCTAAGCCGTCACCTCTCCTCCTTGGCCGTTCATCCTTCTCTTCGTTTTTATGGGTTTGTTCTTCCTTAAAATTTTATTTTTAGGTTTTTCTTTAAAATTTGGTTTTTTGTGGTTTTATTATAATATTTTTACTAGATCTTAAATAAAAATTCTTTCATTTATACGAGATCTAAAAGAAATTGAATTCATTTTTCATTTTTGCATTACTAATACCTTTGGCTTTTTTTTCATCTTTAATTTTTCGTCTTTCAGATTTTCATCTGTTTTTTTTATTTTATTTTTTCATTATTAACGATTTTGGGGTTTTTTAACTATTGATTCTGATTTTTATTTTACGGGGTTTTTAGTTTTTCGTTTTTTACAATTTTAGATTTCGTTTTCTTTTTCAGATTTCATTTTTTCGTTTTTTTAACATTTCAGATTTCATATTTCAGATTTTTTTTCGTTTTTTAGATTTTCGTTTTAGAGTTCAGATATTTCGTTTTTCGTTTCAGATTTCAGATTTCATTTTTAAAATTTCAGCTTTCAGAAATAGAGTGTTTTTCGTTTTTTTTTTTCATTTTTCGTTTTTTAAAATTGCATATTTCGTTTTAAGTAGTTTTGTTTTTTTTTTTTTGAAGTTGATGTTACTAGACTTTTTTATTTTTGGGGTCAATTTTTGTATTTATGACAATTTAATTTCTTGTTTTGTGGGTTGTCATCTTGGTTTTCTGGATTTTTTGGGGTTAATTATTTGTTTGGTGGTTGTAAATTTCGTTCATTACCTTGTTTTGAATTTTACTAATTTTTGGTGGTCAATTATTTTTTGTTTGATGTTACTGATTTATTTTGATGTTTTCTGTGTTTGATCTTGATTTTTTTTTTTTGTTCTTGCAGGTGGTGATTTTCAGATTATTTCCAAGCAAAATTTTTTATGTTTAATTGATAACATTGACATATGTAATGTATTTTATTTGTATTCTTTGTATTTTTTTGTATTATATTTGTATCAATAATATGATGGTTATTTAATATCGATATAATATGTAATTTCATATTGTTTGTATATTGTTGGTTGTGTCGTATCAATAATATCATGGTTATTTTATATCAATAATATCATGGTTGTTTCATATATCAATAATATGAAGTATTAAATATTAGTTGCATAAAAAGTAGCAGCTAAATTTTGGGAGAAACAAAAAATGTTTATGAGCATTACAAAAAAAATTACAGCTCATGATCAAGCGGTCGATAAATTTAGGATTACCGACCGCTTAGGATTACCGATCGCTAAATATGACTTTGACTTTCACTCTGCCAAGCGGGTTGTGGTCGATAAATACGGTCGGTAAACCTTTTTTTACCGTGCAATGTGTTTCCGACCGCCAATTTTCGGTCGTTGACGGTCGGTAATATGGTTACCGACCGCTCCTGCGTTTTTACCGACCTTTTTTATTTGTTTTGGGCGGTCGGTAATAGAGTGTTTTCTTGTTGTGTTATTCTATTTTATCAAAAAGATAAAATCAAATAAGATAAATACTCCTAGAATTTTGGCAATCAAATATATGCATCTAAAATTTCCAGCTGCTAATATATTTTTAAAACAGATCTTTGAAAAATATTTTTACGAAATCTTTTTCAAAACTCGCAGCTATAATATTCCACGACAGTGAACCTGGTTCCCCAACCTAGTTCCCTGATTTGAGTATGTTATGAATTCTGTTCCAAACTTCGTACCAGAATTCATAACACAACTCAACACACCAAAAACACTTATAAAGCCCATTCACACAAGTTCATACTACAAAGCACTTTAYATGAAGATCCTAGAATAAAACCTATTAAAGTAAAAGTGTTCTCTCTTCAAGTAACTTCAAGACTTGAGGCTTCCTTAAATTGCATCGATCGTAATCAACTCTTCTTTCTTCGAATGTCTTCGCAAAGCGTCTTGGTGACAGTCTTGGAATCAACTACTTTGCTGCACATGTAACAAAGTTATGCATAGCATAGTATACGAACTTTTTCAACATAAAGTCGAGGGAACAGTTCCTACTGGTTCCCAACCAAACATAGAACTTTATGTATCAACCATTCCTGCAATAGACAAGTTAGTTCAAATATATCATTAAAAAAGTAATCTTGTAAGGAAACAGTGCATCAATACAGCTGGTTCCAGACCAACTATTTCACACTTGCATCAACCTGTTTCTTGTTTCGGTGTTTGTCATCATTCAAACCCAAGAAACCCAAATTTTATAGGGTTACTTTTCTCTTAAAATTAATTGATTAAATTGGGGTATGAATTGTTTTGTGAAAATCATGCTAGTGGTGATGTTTAACTCTAGGTGCTTTATCATTGAATTTATTATTCTTATTATTGTTTATGTTAACTGTGGTGGTTTAGTTTAATTAATCTCAACCATTTATATCGTTACTTGCTTAGTATTAATTAAGTCAAATTTACTACTTTGAACAATTAGTCTCTTGGGATTCAACTCTTTACTTGCCCGACTACATAGATAGAAGGAAAAGTTAGGATATTTTTGATAGTAGCGACAGCCTTTAAAGTTGTGGAAGACTTTAGCCTCAATCTGACGTGTAGATGACCTTAGCCTAAACAATCTGGCCGTTGTGGATGATCCTTCTTCCAAGTTTAGCCACGACAATCTAACCATTGTGGATGACCTTTTTTCAATTTTAGCCCAACATTAAACCGTTGTGGATGATTATTTTTCATTAGCCACAATATAACCGTTGGGATGACCCTTCCTTGATTTAGCCCACAATTTAACTTGTGGATGATCTTTCTTACTTTAGCCACAATTCAAGTCGTTGTGGAATGATCCTTTTCAATTTAGCCCACAATTTAACCATTGTGGATGATTTCTTCAATTTAGCCCACCATTTAGTCATTGTGGATGGTCCTTCAACTTCATACAAACACAAACAAATCAAATCAACTATCAAACTCACAAAAACTGACTCTGGGGATTGCATATGCACATAAATAAGTGTCATCTCGATTGTCACACTAAACTTGCATGCTTGTCAAAACTTTTCCAATTGTCGAACCTGAAATATTTTGGAGGCAATTCAATTTCAAGATCAAGATAAAGATGGAGGAACGAGGAGCTTTCGAAAGTATTACACCACAGGTGCAGGTAAATAACCTTTGTTTTGCCAGGTACGAGCACTTTGACTACTATTTACGAATATTTTACATACAGAACAAGTGGAGGGTTATGTAGACTAATTTTTTCTCATATAGAGGCATGATATAACTATACCACATGTGCAATTGGTCCATTTTTAAGAACAACACCTCAAACATGTCTAGAATCTGATTTGCAAGCACTTTGTCTAAAGCACCCTAAAATAAGTTTAATTCAAAATAATTAAACTTATTTATTCATTTTTCTAGAATTTTTCAGATTTTTCTAAGCTTTGCCATTTTTTCGGGTTTCCGGTAATTTAATTAATTTTGCGATAATTAATTAATGGGTTTTCTATGAAATACCCTAAAGTTTTAGCGTTTTCAACAAAATACACCCAATCTTTTTTCTGTCTACAAAATACACCTGAGTTTTATTATCATTCCACAATATAACCTAAATGGTTAAATTTAACAAAAYATGGTTAATTATAATATTTAAAAAAAWTAAAAGAAAATAGTAACAACCCACCCCCACTCCACCAATCGCCATCTCCTGACCCAACCATTCGCCACCATCACTCGCCAGTTGCCACCACCCAACCACTCGCCATCCTCCATCCCACCCACCATCTTCGCTGCTAGACCACTTAGCCCACCTTCAACACCACCCACCCAACCGTAACCTCGCAACCCCCACCCTGTTCGCAACCCCAATCCCCACCACTRCATCCCACCCAAATCAATACTCACTCAAATCAAAACCCCCAACCATCGCGAACCCCCCCAAATCGAAACCCCCCACCCACCGCGAACCCAAACCCCCACCCAATCGAACCCCCCTCCCTTTGAAATTAAAACCCCCAAATTGAAGCCCTAATTTCAAATTTCAAAACCCTAATTTCTAGTTTTGGGGGAAATCAAAATTAGGGGAATTGGGTGCGAGTTGGGTGCGTGGTTGGGTCGAATTGGTTGTGCGAGTGATTGGCGAGGTGGTTTGACGAGTGGTGGTTTGCATTTGGGTGTCGTCGAAGGGGAGAGAGTTCGAAGGTTGGTGGGTGGTTCAAAGGGGAGGGAGTTCGAAGGGTGGTGTGGTTGGTTATGAGTGGTTCGCGACTCAGGTGGGGTCGAGTGGTGGGTGGTTGTGTGGGTAGGTTGGCTCACAATTGTGGGTGGCAGTGGTGGTTTGGGTGTGAGAGTGAGTGATGGGAGGAAAGGGTTGCCTTTTTAATTTTTTCTATTTATTTTTTTWAAATTAAACATAACCAAGGTTAAGTTAAAATTAGTCATTTAGGTTATATTGTGGAACGATATTAAAACTCAGGTATATTTTGTAGACAACAAAAAGATTGGGTGTATGTTGTAAAAAACGCTAAAACTCAAGGGTATTTCATAGAAAAACCATTATTAATTAAATTATCAAACCAGCTCTAAAAATTACAAAATTTTAACACAATACACTATATTTTACAWGGAATGTGTACAAATTTTTTTCCAAAATTTTTCGATTCGTGGATAAATATATATGAATTTCTTAAGCAAAATGCACAATCGAACGAAACGGGGTGTTCCGAAAGCTTCCAGAACCACCAAAGCTCGTGTTTTGCTCCCCAAGGATGTATAGATACATCCTATAGCTTCTCACAAAAGCTTGGCAACCGGATCAAAGCAGCCTAACTTAATGTAAACGACAAATATACACAAAAAAAGCAAGAAAATTCAAGCAAAAGTTGACAGGTCCTTTTGGGCGTTAATACGCCAACTGGGGGCTATTAAGCCCACCGTCACATGATTTCACGGATAGAGGATTACAAGTAGGATGTTTGGCTCTGCGTTTATTCATCCGGAGTGTAACGAAGTCTTGGCGGATTTTTTACTAAAACACTCCGAAAAAACTACAATTCATTCAATTCTCTTCAAAAAAACTCTTCTAAAATTCATCCAAATTCTAAACACATTTCACACATATTCAAAATTACATTCAATTCAAGAGATAAGGCGCATTCGAGCGTTCGTTCAAGAATTGTTTCGACGCGCTTTTAAATATATAGGAAAAATTGCCCAACAATACCCACTTTTATCCAACTTTTAAACACAACGACCCACTTTTTTTTTTTTTGGGAAAAAAACTACCCACTTTTTATTAAAGTTTGCGAAACCACTCCCCACCCCTGATTTCAGTGGAAAACAACAACCACCAAAACGCACGTGGGGCCACAGTGGCTGTTTCCGGCCAAAAACCTCCCGTATGTTGTAAAATTACCCTAATACCCCCCTTTTTAATTTCTTTTTTCTTTTTTCTTCTTCTTTCTCTTTTCTTCTTTCTTCTTCTTCTTCCTGCTTTCTTTCTTCTGACTTCTTCTTCACACTCTCTCTCCTCTCATCTCTCATCTCAATATTCATTCAAACCAAATGTCACACTTCAAATATCACAATTACATCACGAAATTTACTTCTCAAACCACTTAATCACTCAAATTCTCCTCCTTTTCCCACATAATCAGATTTTTCGAATTTTTAAACCCAATTTTCTAAGTTATTTTTCGAATTTTGGGGATTTCGTGTACATTTTTGGGGGTTTGTGGTAGAATTTGGGCGCAATTTTTCTGGATGATTGTCTAGCCTTGATAGTGCTTCGTAGGGGCGAATTACTTGCTCTTTCGAGTGGATATTATAACCACTCAATATTTGAATTTGGGGGGGATTTTGGCACAAAAATGGAGAGGTTTTTGCTCTTGGACCTGCTGCTGCGTTGTTGCTACTGTTGTGGAGGACGAATTTTTACAAAAAAATGGAGGGTCGAGGAGTCGATGAAGACGGGGGAGAGGGGTTGTACTTGGGTGGGTAGTGGAGGAGATGAGAAAGACTATTTAGTGATGGAGGAGGGTTGTTTCGGGTGGTAAGAGGCAGTGTTCGTGGATCTGTAGAAGGTTTTATGGGGAGTAGCCGCTTCGTGGGTTGATTTGGTGTTTTGTTGTTGATGGTGTAATGTCCCCATTGTTTATTGTGGTGGGGAAGTTTGAGTGTGAAAGTGTGTGTAAGAAAAGGCATAAATAGATTGATTATTGAATATAGTGATGTGTTCCGGTTGTGTTTAGCCAGAGGAGCAAGAAGTTAGCCAAAGGAGCAAGAAGAGGAGGGAAAAAAGAACTGCAGAACAAAGGAGGGAAGAAGAAGGGAAAAAAAGGAAAATAGCAATAATGGTAAGGAGGTATTGGTAATTCCACATTACGGGATGTTTTGGCCGGAAAAACAGCCCACTGTGCCCCACGGGTTTTGGGGTTTTGTCCACCTGAAATCAGGGTGGGTGTGGTTCCAAACTTTATAAAAAAATGGTAGTTTTTTCAAAAAAAAAAAAGAAAAAGTGGGTATTGTTTTCAAAGTTGGGAAAAAAATGGGTAGTTGTTGGAAATTTCCTATATATATGAGGCCCAAAACTCATAGAATCATCTTCTTTCTCCCTTTTCTCTTCAATTTTTCTTGTTTGTTATTTTTCTTTAATCACTATTATCATGTAAAATGGATTAATCAAATACTCGACATCAATTAACATGTAAATAAACCTTTCTTTTCTTATTGTCAATTTGATTCGATATTATTATTATTATTATTTATTACTAATTTAACTTTCTTTGAATTCTTCTGTAAATAGCGATGCAGCAGCGATTCAATGTCAATTCTAACTCTTTTTTTTTTTGTTTTGTTTTTGGATAGCGATTCGAATGTAAGTCTCTTCTTCCTTCTGTATATTTTTCCTCATGTCTTGTACATATTTTTCAACACCAATATTTTTTTGGCTATTAAAGACCTATTAATGCATGACACGCCTAAAGATAATTATGGACAAACGATTTAGGACCTTGAATCTTGACTTAATTCAAAGCGACAACAATTTAATATTCTTTACAGCATTAATTCAACTCGCCTAGTAACCTACTAAGGACTATACGGACAAATGTAGTGTTCAAGTTACAATTGGTGAATTGCAATGAGACCGAGTAGATTGCCGCTAGATGCGCGGGGGGGGGGGGGTGTGTGCACTGCTTCAACCCTTATCCTCGATCCCCTAACAGCTCTTGTGCACGACCAGACATAAGTCCTTCCCCTTTCTTATGCAAGGATAGGCAAGGCCTTAACGGGTTCCGCGCTTCCCGAAGAAGTGCGCGTGCCGAATTCCTCGATTGCGATTTCAAAGTATCCATTAACCCTGAATGCCAAACATAAACTCACACTATGCCAAGAAAACAAGAATTAATTTTTCGCCATACGGTTGTCTCAACCGAGACTGTACCCCGTAGGACAGAGGGACCGAACCCAGTCGGCCCGATGACGCCCCGCCATACACCTAGCAATTACTTAGTGTTGAAACCTTAGCATATAGAAAATAAACCCAAGATAATTAGTCTCCTATTATTTTAGGAAAAGTCCTATAAGATATTATTTCATACTAGAAATATAAGTATTTATGTACTTTAATTGAACCAAAGTAATTCACTAAATATGCAGAATAGATATATCCTACCAGATCATCTTGAAGTTTCCAAAAAAATATTTTAAAGAAAAACTTTTTAAAAATCTTTCTACCCGACAAGATGATCTGAGTTGTAAAACAGTATAACTATTTTCCCAACTCTAGGGTTAAAGCCAATTGTCCAACTGGTCTAGTTGTCTTCAACTCTACGAAAAGCTAATCCTTTTTGTCATGGCAGACCAATAATACAAGCATCATCAAATACACTTATGCACTTTTTACAACAAGAAGACTTATTCTAAAACCTAAAATAATCTCATTGTTCTTCACTTCTCGAAACTTCCCTTTTGATTCTTTCATTTTGCCAAACTAGATTCTACTTGAGCTTCCTCGAAGGAGCTTTTCTGCTCAAGAGTTGAATTCTTGTATTGCCAAACCAGATAATATTTTGCACAATATACTTGTTAGGCAATACTTGTCCACTTTCTCAAGTGACCAAGAACGGTTTTCTCAGTGTTTCAGGACCAATGTATTTTTCTTGCAAATGTTTGTCCATCACTCACAACAATTAAGGATTCAACAAAATTTGCATTACGTTTTTCATGAAATAAAC
>SNQN01013459.1:0-13191 GCA_008642245.1 Bassia scoparia | reverse complement strand
AAAAGAGAGAGATAAACGAGTTGTGCTCAAAATGAAACGAGTATTCAAATGAAGATTCAAAGTCTTGAAGATTACATAAAGAATAGAAGAAACTCTTTAAAGTTTATATCTAGGAATTCATGTAATATGCTCTGTAGTGTGACTAATTGTTATGGTTTAATGCTTATATGTGTTTTGAGTTATGGTATGAATTCTGGTACAAAGATTGGAACAGAATTCATTACATACTCAATTAGGGAACCAGGCTGGGGAACCAGTCTATCCCTGAGTGGAATTATGCTGCGGTTTTGAAAAAGAATTTTTCTAAAATATTTTGTAAAAGATATATTTTGAAAATAGGTTTGCAGCTGGAAATATAGATGAGAATATGGTTGTTGCCTTAAACCTAGGAGTATTTATCTTGTTCGATTATTTCCTTAAGGTCAAATCGAACAAGATAAATACATCCGTAAATCTCATCATTGCCTTGCTCGGTCAAGTAGAGAGATTTAAGGAAACTAGGGTTAAGGTTACAAATATATATATACTCATCTATACTTCTAATTCCACCATCTCTCCACGGATCAAAAAGAGTTTTATTTTTTGAAGAGAAAAACAAAAGCATAAGAACCTTACTTTGAGTCATACATAAGAGCATTAGTCGAGCTTTATTATTTCTCTTATTAGCTTGTTAGAAGTAAATCAAAAGAGAGAAAAAGTTGATATTGTAAAGGCATTCAACAGAGGGGTTGAAGTCCTGGTGAGTGTTTGTGAGCTCAAACACGAATTGGGCTTACAAGTGTGAGTCGAGTGCACATTTAGAGTTGAGTGTGGGGGTGCTGGTTCTCGGGTAAGGAAAATAGCAGAGTGAGTGTGTTTTTTTTTTTTCCGGAGTAGATTAATAAAAGAACATAGGGTACCAGAGTTGGGTGAACCTCGTTAAATCTTGTGTGTTCTTTATGCTTTATTATATTCCGGCTGCTTACAGGAACCAGCCCAACTGGTGCCTCACACTAAGTCCGAAAAGAAAGAAAAATTAGTAATAGATAGTTATACTCAATTCACCCTCCCTCTTGAGTATCATAAAACTTCACTCTTCACTTTGTTATAAATATTACCTGTCATCTTATTGTATCTTACATTCTACCTATTTTAACTCTCTTTCTTGAAGAAATCTTCTTCTTTTTCTTCCTATCCAGGAGGAATTGGCCTAATACACCAACACTAAAGAAGTTCAGAAGATGGGTGCTTGACAAGGCCCGACGCCAAGAAGGCTTCAACTTCATTAACCAAGAGATCACCTGCCAAGCTGACGATGGTGTGAAGTGGAAGATACGGAGAAGGGAAAGGAAGGTGCTCCCTTTCTTTTGAGTGCAAGTGGTTCAATTACTAGGAAGGCAACTGACCATCCCTACAAGGAAAGAATAACGTGTGTGTAGACACCTAAAAGTGTCTCCCAAGAGTAATCAGTGATGAAACATACCCCGTCTCGCGATTGTTTCGACTTAGAAAAGATGCTTTGAACTCACAAAAGTTGGAAATACGTGAGGTCATACTCGGAACTATTGAGCAAAGGACAAATAAAGGGGGCAAAAAATATTTTCTCTTTTATTTATTTTAATTATTTTCTATTTTTAGGTTTCTTTTCTATCTTTAGGGTTTTTTTAAAATTTATACTGGTGATTCTCTTGATTTCTACTTTTCATCACACTCTTCACATTTTTCTGAGCTACCAGTATTTTAGATTATTTTTCTGATTTTTCTATATTTTTCTATGATTTTTATAAGTTTTTTATACGCAAAAAATACAAAAAAATACAAAATACACAAAAAATACCCCGGAAATACGTGGAATTCTATGAACAATCTAGAACTCCTTGCTTGGGGAGCCAAGAGTGTCTAGGTGCTCGAATCAAAGCAATCAAGGCAAATCACGAATAAGATCGGAGGAAATCGCAAATACGCGTAGAATAATCGAGCGTATATACGCCACAGCTACGTATATACGCTCTTAGGCAGCGTATATACGCAGGGCTGCGTATATACGCAGGTCCCCTGCGTATATACGTTCTTTGAGCGTATATAGCAGGTCTCTGCGTAATAACGCTCGATTTCTCTCCTCGTGCCTATAAATACGTGCCTTTGCTCATTTCGAGGCCAGACACACACGCCTATTCAACTTGCACGTCCTAAACTTGCGTATTCACACTCTCACACTCTCATACACTCTAAACATAATCATTCTTTGAGTTCTAGCATCAATTTTGTTTCGATCCAACGAGCGATAACAAGGTTTACTTCTGAGATTATACTCACCTTACAACTCCTTTTCGTTTTCTTTTAACTTGATAATTATTATCACGAGTTCTAATTTAATTTACACAATGTAGAAATCGACTTTGAATCCTCTCATGTAATATGTAGGATTGTTATTCGGTTTTCAAATTCTTTTTCGTTAACATTTATTGTTATTATCACACCTTGTACACATTTATCATTATGCATATCGTTATTGTAATACTAACATGTTTCTTTGTCTTGATTAGCATTCGATCAAAGGACGTCTTTTTAGTTTTTTCTTTAACGATTTGTGTATTTGCAGAGACAAGGTGAGAAGGATATACATATACATTATTATGCTTACTACCTTTGTTTTCATGTTTCGTTTGTACTATTCTATCACACTTATATATATTGCTTAAACAAGACCGGAAATTATGCGTATCACATTAAAGTCGATAATCATGGACGACCGGTTTTCTAGGCACCTTGTTAATATTGACTAACCATGAAGCGATCGCCTTGTCCATTGTAGAAGTCTTTGTTTCTGTATAATAGTAATCCACTTAGTAATCTTTAGGGTTAGTGGCTAATAAGATTTCAAATTGCTAAGATGTGGTGCAATCCAATATCGTGCTTAATGGAATTACAATGAGACCAAGTAGAGGCGCTACATGCGGGCGGATTGGGTTACTGATTCAATGTACCATGTCCCCGAACCCACGACTGGTTATTGGATTGGACTTGGGGCCATTGTTTTGGCACCAACGTTTTGGGCGTCCGTGAATAACCTATATAGGCACGGTGGCGACTCCCCTTACTTGACAACACTACCCCAACGCACTCACGTGCGGGTTCCGTGGCTCAAGCCCACGCAAAGCACCGATGTAGTACCAAGCCGCGCTCCCGCTATACGCGGTGCTACGGCCCACGTCCTACAGTGTGGATGAGGCCGCATTCGGAAAGGCAAAAAGGGAGGAGGAAGAAAGAAGGATGTAAGAGGTGGAATTGAGGCTGGAGATGGAGATGCAAGAGAGGGAAAATGACGAAAAAGGGAAGAAGGGCAAGGCATAGTGTCAATGTTTCTGCAAAGAACCAAGGGTCGAACGGGCGTCAAATTCACAAGCGCAATTCCTAGGCCTATTTCATCATCTTCATCTTCATCATCATTGTCACTAGCACCGTCTGCGGGATTCATTCCTGTAGGGTATGGGAGGTAAATTGCTCATGCTCATAGTGATGATGAGGATGACATTGACTCCAACACCTATGAGATGTTAGCGATTAAAATTGCCCCATCTTCTCGTTTACCAAAAGTAAATTATTAGTCATAATATGATTATAGCAAGACCTTAGTTTCCTAAGTTCTCTAAATGTTACAATTATCCACTAATTTATGACTTTAATTTCAGAATTTTTGTACAAATCAAAACATTGCTTGGCAATGTTACAATTATCTTTCTGAAATTATTGATGGAAATACTTTGTTAAATAAAATCTTTTATTTGCAAAGTATAGTACAAATTTTATTTATCAACATTAAATGACAACAGTACTCTACTGATGACAAGACATGACAACTTAATACCGGCGTCATACACTAAATGACGGATGGGTAATGATGGTTTATTTGGGATAGCGCAATTATTACTCTAGTTTCCATGTAATTTCCCAAGCAAAAAGATAAATGTAATTCTTCGAAATCGTGTCTAATTAATTGTGTACTATCATTCTCCAAAACACCACTTTAACTTCATATTGCAAATATAGAGATGAACACAAAATTATAATCGTTATAAATTATAAGATCATCACTATAACAAAAGCTTTATGACAAGTCCTCTGGTGACGGCTTAAGGCGTTAATTTGCAAGGACTCAAGTGAGTTAGTTCTTGCAAATTAAGGGGGAAATTTGTTACGGACTACAAATGTATCGGTTGACTTTGATGATTAATAGAGTAGTAAAGAGACTAAGAGTTTGACTAATAACAACGATTGGCGATGATCAGCAAGAAAAAGAAGACTAGCAACAATGATACTTGGCGTTTCTCTCGCAATTCATTTAGCGATAGAACATAACCGCTTGAGGGGGTCATGGGAGAAGCGACCCAACTAAAGAGGCCCATGAAACATCAGGCGACAAAGGAGACTTGGAGGGAAAGCACAGAGATTCAAATATGCAAAGGGAGTCAAGAAACCGTCAAAGGGTAAACTGCTAGTAACCACCCATGATCTCCACCATTGAAGCCTATAAATAGATGAAGACAGAGCAGAAGAAGAACAAAAACAACGCAATCAAACAAACATCTATCTTTCTTAGCGTTTAGCTTTCCTTAGTCACACTTGGCTTAGTAGCCAAGTATAATTCAACGTAGGATAGCTTAGCGTAGCGTAGTTCGTCCTATAATGGATCAGTAGCATGTTCATTGTTTTCCCAATTGTCTAAACATGGAGGTAATCATCCTTCCCTGTGACACAGTTATAGTTTGACTCTATCCCTAATTTAAATGGATGGCTATCAATTCTCTTCATTTTTGTTTGTTTTAAGCTTCAATTTTATTCCATAATAAGTTTATTTTCTTGCATTCACATCCTCTTGACTTTTACTATGACCTTAGGAGTCATTTTACGTTAGCGAGGTTATCTCTATAATTAGAAACCAGAGGGGCATCTCCCTACCGAACCAAAAACAATATTGGGCAGTTGACTTGTTGGTGAAGTGCAAAATCACCTCAACAAGTGTTACGAAGTATAAAGCAATAAAGTAAATGGCACACCAAATTTAAGGAGGTTCGACAACAATACCTATGTCCTCTTACCCTAGTCACTTTTATTAATCTACTCCGAATAATCAAATGAACCCTCTCGATCAAAGTATGTGAACTCACACACACACACACATACACACAATGAAACCCCTCACTCAACCCAAGTGTCCTCTTTCGCACTTGAACTCACAAGCACTAAAAAATGACCTATCAAATGCTACCCAATCACTAACCCCTTTGTTAGTGATTCAATATAATGCAATCTCTCAATTACTCACTTAATGAGCTTACAAGAGTATAATATGAACGCTCAATATTGTGCACTAATGTGATGGACTTTTTGCTTGCATAATCTTAGAGTTAAGGCTTTTCTCTCAAAAATAACTCTTTGAAAAACGTGGAGAGAAATGTCTTTGTGAGCATATATGTTCTAAATATTTATAGCTTAGGCTTGTAATTACTTAGGTCAAAATCCTAGAATATGTAAGACAAACGAACAAAATTATTCTTATATATTTTAGGAAAATCTCACAAGATATTATCCATACTAGATAAAACAATATCTTGTGTTACCTTAATTCCAACACAAGTAATTACCAAATATTCTGAACATAAATCCTCACTAGATCATCTTGAAGTTTCCAAAATTTTTTTAAGAAAACTTTCCAAAAAAACTTTTTACCTCGACAAGATGATCTGTGTTGTGAAAACAGCTGAACTATTTTCCTAACTGGTAGTGTTAAAGACAACTCACAACTGGTCTAGTTGTCTTTAACCCTACTCAAAAACCCTTTATCGAAACCACTAATGCAAGCATTCATTAATCACACTCTTGTACTTTTACAACAAAAAGACTTATTCTAACTCTAGAACTAATCTTCATGTTCTTCAACTTCTCGAAGCTTTCCATGATTTCTTCATTTAAAACTTGATCTTATCGAGTATTCCTTGAAGGCGCTTTCATGCTTCAAGCGTTGCCAAACATAGATAACAAATTGCATATCAAACTTGTTAGCATACTGTCACTTTCTTCAAGTGACCAAGAACAATTCCTTCAACTATTCAGACTAGCTGCATTAATCAGACAAATGTACATGTTTTTGCAATTGTTTGTCATCACTCAAAACACTAAGGGACTCAACAAATTCCCCCTTTTTGATGATGACAAACCCTGTGAATAGTTCTTGCAAAAAACAAGTTATATGCAAAAACAACTCATCCACAATGAGACTATTTTTGGATTTTTTTTTCGACTCTAAATGAAACAACCAACTAACTTGGCTATTTCCTACAAAAGCATAAACAACTATCTAGTTGCATTTTCTTCAAGAGAATCATCCAGATTTTATTGACTCAATCTACACTACACTAAACTACAGCTAGACTAAGGCTTCCAGAACTTCTAATTATTTTCCCCCTTTAGGCATCATTAAATAGTATTCAAAGACTAGTAAGAACATGCACAAGCTATCATTTTCATCCAAATGGTAGCATCAATTACTAATTCATACCACAAATCTGCATAAGCCTGTTAGTTTCACAATTCACAATCCCAAAACAAAATAAACAGGCGGAGAAATAGTTTGGCAGAGTTAAACAAGAACCAAATTACATCAAGAAAGTCTTGTAAAATGCCACAAAAAACAGATAACCAAAAGCAGTTCAATAGAAAATGGGATGGGAACAGAAAGCTAAAACAGATCATCACTCCTCATCATGATTCTCTTCTTCTTCCATCTCGTCCTTTGAGGTATCAGGGTCAGAATCTTTGTCATCCTCATCATCATCATCATCAACTTCATCATCATCTTCTTCATTGTTACTCCCATCTGTAGAAGAATGAGCAGATTCCTCCTAATATATTTGTTCATCCTTCGAGTTCTTCTTCTCAATTCATTCCTTAACACCAACAACCTGATTAGTATCAGCAGCAATAGTAGGGGAAACAATAGCCTGAACAGTTGGAGTGTCACCGCCCTTCTAACCAGTACCAGCAATAATAACTTGTTCTGTAGTTCCCTTATCCTTAGTCATACTCTTCACCAAATCACGAGACTCATTCAATTTTTCCTCCAAACTCCCTTGTCTCTCAGTAAAAGAAGTAGTCAAGCCATGTACCATCTTAAGCAATTGCTCTAGAGTTTGATCCTGCTTCTTAATCTTAGCAATAAGTGGAGTGAGATCAGTAGTGGAACTGGTCTCTTCCACCTTCCTCTTCTTTGTAGCAGGTGTATTAATTGAAGTCTCTCCAACATTGCACAACTTACCATCCTTGATATCCAATCCCTTTTGGCGAAGAACTTTCATGGAAAAATTCTAAGCTGAGACGGTGTCACCACTAAGAGTAAATCCTTCTTTCAATAAAATCCTAGAGATAACAGATCAATAAGTCAGGGAGTGAGAAAGTGCATTCTTGCAATTCATCATGTGCTCAAATACAAGGGTATGTTAGTGATCAGGCTCAATTCCAATTTTGGCTCAAGGTCAACCTTGAGCCCAATCACTAACCCCTTTGTTAGTGATTCAATACAATGCAATCTCTCAATTACTCACTCAATGAGCTTACAAGAGTATAATATGAACGCTCAATATTGTGCACTAATGTGATGGACTTTTGCTTGCTTGATCTTAGACTTGGCTTTTCTCTCAAAAATAACTGTTTGAAAAACGTGGAGAGAAGCTTCTTTGTGAGTATATAGGTTCTGAATATTTATAGCCTAGGCTTGTAATTACTTAGGTTGAAACCATAGAATATGTAAGACAACCGAAGACAATTATTCTTACATATTTTAGGAAAATCTCATAAGATATTATTCCATATTAGATAAAATAATATCTTGAGTTACCTCAATTCCACCACAAGTAATTACCAAATATTATGAACATAAATCCTCAACAAATCATCTTGGAGTTCCCAAAATTTGTTTTAAGAAAACTTTCCAAAAGTCTTTTTACCTCAACAAGATCCGTGTTGTGAAAACAGCTGAAATATTTTCCCAACTGGTAGTGTTAAAGCCAACTGACGACTGGTCTAGTTGTCTTTAACCCTACTCAAAAATCCCTTTATCAAAACCAATAATAAAAACATTCATCAATCACACTCATGCACTTTTACAACAAAAATATTTATTCTAACTCTAAAACTAAACTTCATGTTCTTCAACTTCTCAAAGCTTTCCATGATTTCTTCATTTAAAACTTGATTTCCTCTATTCTTCCTCAAAGAAGCTTTCATGCTTCAAGCGTTGGAAATCCTGTATGCCAAACATAAATAACACTTTGCATTTCAAACTTGATAACATACTGTCACTTTCTTCATGTGACCAAGAACAGTTTCTTCAGCTGTTTAAACCAGTTGCATTCATCAGACTAATGTACTTATTCTTGCAAATGTTTGTCATCACTCAAAATACTAAGGGACTCAACAATTAGGCGCGAAAATGCCCTAAAACTACCTAAAAATGGCCTAAACACTTGACCTCATCCCAAAATGACCTTGTTGTGTCTTAATGAGTACAAAAAAGGCCTAACTATCATTAATAAATTCTTTAGGACAAGTAAATCTTTAAAACCTTGAAATGCATAGAGTTGTGAGAAGTTAGGCACATAAGCGCCTTAAAATGGCCCGAACCACTTGATTTTTTTTCCCGAAACGACTTTGTTGTGACTTTATAATGCAAACAGCCCAAGGAAGAATAATAAGTGAATGTTTTATGACATCATAAAGTTTTGAAACTTGTAAATGGGTAAAGTTGTGAGAAGTTAGGCGCAAAAACGCCCAAAAATGGCCTACACTTGATTTTGTCCGAAAAGGACCTTGTTGTGAATTTATGTAAGCAATCGAACCCTAGGAGGCATGAATGCATATTTAGGATATTTTCAAGCTTTAAAAACTTGAAATTGATAGAGTTGTGAGAGGTTAGGCATGTAAACGCCCTAAAACAACCTAAAATGGCCTAAAACGCTTAACCTTGTCGCACAATGACCTTGTTCTGTTTTAATGAGTGCAGACAGGAACTAGGAACAGTAAAAGATTGTTATAGGACCTATTTAATCTTTAAAACCATGTAATGTGTAGAGCAATTAGAAGTTAGGCGCGAAAAAGTCCTAAATTGGCCTAAAACGCTTAATTTGTCCCGAAATTACATTGTTGTGATTTTATGAGTGCAATCAAGACTTAGGAAGCATAAATGAATGTTTTAGGAGATGTTCAATCTTTAAAACCTTTAAATGGGTATAGTTGTGAGATGTTAAGAGCGAAAACGCCCTAAAATGGCTTGTAACACTTAATTTTGTCCCAAAATGACCTTGTTGGGACTTTATGAGTGCAATCAATCCCTAAAAACTATAAATGAATCTTTAAAACCTAGAATTGGGTAGAGTTGTGAGACGTTAGGCACAAAAACGCTTTAAAATGACCTAAAATGGCCTAAAACAAATGACCTCATCCCAGAAGGATCTTGTTGTGTCTTAATGAGTGCAATCAAGCCCTAGAAATCATAAATGAATGTTTTAAGACAAGTACAAGCGTTGAAGCCTTGAAATGGGTAGAGTTGTGAGAAATTAGGCGTGAAAATGCCCTAAAACACATTTATGTTTATACTATTATGTTTATACTTTATGTTTATGTCCTAACTCATTTATTATAATAAATATACAAGAAAAATCTTGCGAAATGTCAGAAGAGGGATCTGAAACTAACCCAAACAAGGTTCTCTTCAATATTGTCGGTGAGACGAAGAAGGGAATGGCTCCTGGTTTGGATACAAGTGCAGACCTATATTTTGAGAGCTCATCTAGGTATACACACACTCCTTCTAYCACATGGACTCCATCCGTTAGTGCTTAGCTTTCATACTGATTGGATATGTCCGAGTAGGCTAGAGAGCAGAGTATGAGAAGAAGRGTGTCAACKTTTAGTAMGAGGGCCTCAAGATGGAGTGAGAGCATTTGTAGACACTACACGATRGAGACAATTACATTGTAGAGATGAAGGCGACCCTGGATCATCCAGATGATGAGCTAGTGAAGCAATTCTTTCCCTGTCACTACTAGGGACAACACTCATGACCCTCCGAGTGATGATGAACTGACACCATGTGCCACATAGGCCTTGTGTTAGCTTAGAAAATCACATTATAAAAATAAGTACTATGTGCATGTAAATAAGTCCATATATATTATAGACAAGCGATTGAAGTTATTATGTAAAAACATTTCRGTATTAATTAAACTAGCATGAATTAACATATAATCAAAACCAGGTACACTACTAAATGCATGAAAAGAACTCTAATGTAAAACCGACAACGACTAGTAAAGCCCATATGTCTAACTTTTCGTCAGCTAAATTCCCATCAACGATGCATGTCATCGGGACGAAAGCGGTTACRGTCGCACCTAGAGCCATGAATACAACATTCTGCTTGGTATTAACGATCCACAATGTTCTCGCCCATAACCCAARGATAATCTGGTATAAAAGTACCATTGAAAATAGCCRAATAATACAATAATATGCGACAATATGGAGAACTCTCTYCAAGGATCTAAACTTATATCATCAAATCACTAAACATATTTATATTTATGCATCATATATAAATAGCATATAGAATGTAGAATAACCTGAACTTTCATACAAAACATAAAGTGGTTGACTTAATAATCTAATATTGCACTAGCCAACAATTTAGGTTAAGAGTGTACTTAATATCCTATTTTGTTATACAAAAGAAAATTTTTACTTTTTTATAAAATTATTTTTCAGGAAAACAAAATTTTTTAAATCATCCATGCAAGTAACAAGTCAGAACATCTTCATTTATTAAAAAGTTATTAATGAGCAAAAGTCAAGTTAATTAGAGTGAATTTTATCACAATAACAATGTATATGATGTAATACATACTAACATACATGAATAAAATAATGAGCCTGTCTTACATACCATTTTTCTTTAAGACACAAACAGTTGGAATCGTTTGAGGAAAAAGCATTAGTGGACCCAAGAATTTATATCTAGTGTAGCACTAATTAAAATAACATTAGTAGAGAAATATAATACAAAACCTACAAATTATTGTATTAAAGCCACCCTCTGAGCAATGGTAGAATAACACAATGTGTCACATAGGCCTTGTGTTATCTTAGAAAAAATCACATTATAAACATTGGGACTATATGCATGTATATATGTCCATATATGCAATTATGGACACACAATTGAAGTTATTATGTAAAAACATTTGCGTTTTAATTAAATTAGCATGAATTAACAAGTAATCAAGACTGGGTAAGGATGCTAAATGCATGAAAAATAACTTTAAAGTAAAACCGACAACGACTTTTAAAGCCCATATATCTAACTTTTCGTCGGCTAAATTCTCGTCAATGGTGCATGCCACCGAAACGAAAAACGGTAACCATTGCACCTAMAGCCATAATGAATAKAATGATCAATTAGGTATTAACAATCCACTATGTTCTCACCTGTAACCCAACYATAATGAGATATAAGTGTACCACTAAAAATAGCCCAATAATACAACAATACGTGACAATGTGGAGAGATCTATATGCAAGTATCTAAACTTATATTATCAAATCACTTAACATATTTATATTTATGCATCATATATAAATACGAGATCGAATGTAGAATAAACTAAGCTTTCATACAAACGTTAAGTGGTTGATTTAATAATTTAATATTGCACTGGCCAACACTTCAGCTTAAGAGTGGATTTATTTTTACTGAACTGAACTTATTGGTACMGAACTGAACTTATTTTTATTGAACTYAACTTATTGGTACTGAACTGAACTTATTAGTACTAAACTAGACTTATTTTTTCTGAAACTTATCTAAATAAGTTGACGAGAACAGGGCCTTAATATCCTATTTTGTTATACCAAAGAATTCGTAAAATGGTTAACTTAATAATTTACTAGTATTTTTTGCACGCGATGCGTGCATGAGTATGTGTCAAAGAAAAAAATGTTTATAATTTTTTTTATATCAATAACTCTTTGGTTTTAAGTTGTTCATTCATTYTTATTCATATATGAAGTTGTTAATGAGAAAAAGTCAAGTTAATGAGAGTAAATTTTATCACAATAACAATGTATATTATGTAACACATACTAACATACATTAATAAAATAATGAGGCTTACATATCATTTTCCCTTCAAACGCGAACCATTGGATTTGTTTGAAACCAAAACATTGGCGYACCTTASAATTTATGTCTAGTGTAGCACTAATTAAAATAACATTTGTAGAAAAATATTATACAAAACCTACAAATTATTATGTTAAGTTTATAAGTAAATATACAAAATCTAAATGTGTATAAATGCTTTAAGATTTAAGCTCTTCCACATCCTTAAATGAAACTCCAAAAATTACTAGTAGAAAAATAAACAATACTGCACCTCAAATGCTGGGGTTATGAAAAAACCTAAGCTTGTCAAAAGCTAGGGTTTTTAAAAAACTACATTATTTAACCCATCTTAGAGCAAAAAAACGAAATAAATACAAAAGCTGAGGTTATTTCAGAAAACCCCAGATTTTGAGTATACTTAAAAAAATTAGGGATTTTTCCTCAGGTACCCCTGAAATTTGGCTTAATTATTCATGTACCCCCAAGTTTTTTTTATTTCCTCAGGTACCCCCGAACTTTGAAAAAATAGATGAAATACCCTTACTAAGACGGAAAAACTAACACCGTTAGTCTATTTCTCTAATCAACCCCTAATTCATCCACTTAACCCTATTCATTCTCTCTCCTCCCTTTCTTCCTTCTTCATTTCCGCCATTAAAATCCCCCCTTTTTCTCTCTCTCCTCTTAACCCCCCTGATTTCATCCTCCCCAATTCGATTTCCTCCCAAAAAAAACCCTAATTTCCACCAATCCCATTCAAATCAACCCCAATGAATCCCATTGGAAAGCTCTTCACGTTCGGATTAATCACCTTCTGGTACTCATCTAACATCAACGTAATCCTGTTAAACAAGTATTTGCTCAACAATTATGGATTCAAATACCCGATTTTCCTCACAATGTGCCACATGACAGCGTGTTCTCTCCTGAGTTACATCGCCATTGTCTGGTTGAAGGTCGTCCCAATGCAGACGATTCGATCTCGTGTTCAATTCGCG